>AWOL01S0061855.1:62904-118764 GCA_000715115.1 Nicotiana otophora
AGGATTGGGGGGGGGGGGATTAGAGAAGCGTGCCCAAGTTGATTAGTTCCCAAAGTTTATAACGGAATCTCCTGAATGCTCCGGTTCAACCCGTGATTAAGGAAGTAACATCTGAGGAGGAGCATCTTAGGCTCAAGAGGTTCAAGAAGTACTACCCTCCTACTTTCAGTGGTTTGGCTTCAGAGGATGCACAAGGTTTTCTTGAGGAGTTTCACCATATTCTCCGCACTATATACATTGTGGAGACGAGTGGGGTTGCTTTTACTACGTTCCAACTAAATGGAGCGGCATATTAGTAGTGGCGGGCGTACGAGGTGGGTAATGCAGCCAAAGCAGTTTCACTTACATAGGATCAATTTTTAGAATTTTTCTTGAGAGCGTTTGTTACTCATACCCTTTGGGATGCTTGGCACACGGAGTTTGAGCGGCTGCGCTAGGGTAATATGTCAGTGTCAGAGTATGTTGTTGGATTCAATGATTTGCCTAGGCATGCACCAGCCTTGGTTGCTACGGTCAAAGAGAGAGTCCATCGATTCATCGAGGGACTCAACCAGAGTATTAGATTCAGCATGGCTAGGGAGTTGGAGTCAGACACTCTGTATCAGTAGGTGGTTGAGATTGCACGAAGATTAGAGGGTATGCGAGACCGTGATAGAGATGATAGTTAGGCCAAGAGGTTTCGTGGCACGGGAGGATTTAGTGGTGGTCACGCTGGAACTTCAGCTCACCATGGTTGGGGCTATATGGGTAGTCCAGTTCATTCTGCACTTCCAATTTCTAGTGGTGCTCCAGTTGTATCGAGATCCCAGTTTGCAAACTTTACCTAGCCACATTATAGTCCACCTCCGACGCGGGGTGCCTTCAGCGATCAGTCCAGCCGACCAGGCACCAGCCAGTCCCAGCCGCCATGCCTACCGAGATCTTGTTTTGAGTGTGGTGATACTCGCCACATAGTCAGAGATTGCCCCAGGGTCAGCAGGGGTGCACCTTCCCAAACTACTCAGACTCCACGGATTCAGTCGGGTTCGCAGACTTCTCAAGCCATGTTTGATGTCCTAGTTGCTACTCCACCGGCTCAGCCAAATAGGGTGGGGACGGGAGGGAAAAGGTTTCCCTAGAGAGGGAGGCCATTCCAGATTCTATGCTCTTCCGAGTAGGATAGAGGTAATTTTTTTAGACTCAGTCATTACAGGTATGGTTCCAGTTTTCCATAGAGATGCATCAGTTTTATTTGATCATGGATCCACTTATTCGTATGTGTCATCTTACTTTGCTATGTATTTAGATATATCGCGTGATTCCTTGAGTTCTCATGTTTATGTGTCTATACTTGTGGGAGATTCTATTGTTATGGACCGTGTGTATCGGTCGTGTCTAGTTGTTATTAGTGGTTTTGAATCCTGAGTTGATCTGTTGTTACTTAGTATAGTAGACTTTGATGTTATCTTGGGCATGGACTAGTTGTCTCCCTATCATGCTATTCTTGATTATCACACCAAGACTGTGACGCTGGTTATGCAAGGTTTTCCATGGTTAGAGTGGAAGGGTGCATTAGATTATGTCCCTAGCAGGGTTATCTCATTTATAAACGCTCAACGGATGGTTGAGAAGGGGTGTAATGCCTATCTAGCCTTTGTGCAGGATGTCAGTGCTGATACTCCTACCGTTGAGCTAGTTCCGGTAGTGAGAGACTTTCCAGATGTATTTACAGCAAATCTTCCGGGCATGCTGGCCGTAAGGGACATCGATTTTAGTATTGACTCGTTGTCGGGCGGTCAACCTATTTCTATTCTATTATATCGTATGTCCTCAGCGGAGCTGAAGGATTTAGAGGATCAGTTGCAACAGTTGCTTGATAAGGGATTCATTCGGCCTAGTGTGATGCCACAGGGTGCTCTGGTCTTGTTTGTGAAGAATAAGGATTGTTCTATGTGCATGTGTATTGATTATTGTCAGTTGTACAAGGTTACAGTGAAGAACATGTATCCGTTGCCACACATTGATGACCTATTTGATCAACTACAGGGTGCCAGAGTGTTCTTCAAGATTGATTTGTAGCCAGGTTATCATCAGTTGAAGATTCGGGATCCATATATTCCGATGACTACCTTTAGGACTCGGTATGGTCACTACGAGTTCTGCGTGATGTCATTTGGGATGACCAATGCCCCAGTAGCATTTATGCACATGATGAATAGTGTATTCCGGCCTTATCTTGATTCATTCGTCATTGTGTTTATTGACGACATCTTGGTAAACTCTCATAGTCGGGAAGATCATGACCAGTATTTAAGGATCGTGATCCAGACCTTGAGGGAGAAGAAGTTATATGCAAACTTCTAAAAGTGTGAATTCTTGATTGATTGTGTGGCATTTTTGAGTCATGTGGTGTCGAGTGAGGGGATCAAGGTAAATCTGATGAGGATTGAGGCGGTGCAGAGTTGGCCTAGAACGTCTTCAGCTACTAAGATCCGGAGTTTCCTTGGTTTGGCCTGGTATTATCATCATTTCCTAGAGGGCTTCACATCTATTGCTGCACCTATGACCTGATTGACCGAGAAGGGTTCTCCTTTCATGTAGACCGAGGAGTGTGAGGTGAGCTTCCAAAATCTTAGTACTGCTTTGACCACAACCCCAGTGTTGTTGTTACCTACGGGCTCGGGGTCTTATACTGTGTATTGTGATGTTCCACGTGTTGGCCTTAGTACAGTGTTGATGCAAGATGGTACGGTGATTGCCTACGCGTCTCGACAGTTAAAGACTCATGAGAAGAATTATCAAGTGCATGATTTAAAGTTGGTAGCCATTGTTCATGCATTGAAGATCTGGCGGCATTATTTGTATGGTGCTCCTTGTGTGGTCTTTACCAACCACCAGAGTCTACAACATCTGTTTAAATACATGGATCATAACTTGCGGCAGCGGAGGTGGTTAGAGTTACTTAAGTACTATGATATCACCATTCTATATCATCTCGAGAAGGCCAATGTGGTGGCCTATGCCTTGAGTCGAAATAAGGAGAGTTTGGGTAGTTTTCCATATCTACCGGTAGCGGAGAGGCCATTAGAATTAGAGGTTCAGGCCTTAGCCCACCAGTTTGTTAGATTGGATGTGTTGGAGCCTATCTGAGTTCTTGCTTGCGTGGTTTCCCGGTCTTCTCTATATGACCGTATCAGAAGCGTCAGTATGACGACCCCTATCTTCTTATCCTCATGGACACGGTTCAGCATGGCGATGCCAAGGAGGTTACTATTGGGGATGACAGTGTGTTATAGATGCAGGGTCGGTTATGTGTTCCCAATATGGATGGTTTGTGTGAGTTGATACTTTAGAAGGCCCATAATTTGCGGTAATCCATTCATTCGGGTGCCGCTAAGATGTATCAGGACTTGAGGCGGCACTATTGGTTGAGAAGGATAAAGAATGACATAGTTGATTATGTAGCTTGGTTCCTTAATTGTCAGCAGGTGAAGTGTGAGCATCAGCGACCAGGTGGTTTGCTTTAGCGGCTTGATATTCCTGAATAGAAATGGGAGCGCACCACCATGGACTTTGTTGTTGGTCTCCCACGAACTCAGAGGAAGTTTGATGCAGTATGGGTGAATGTAAATAGGTTGACCAAGTCAGTTCATTTCATTACGGTAGTGACTACCTATTCTTCAGAGCAGTTGGCTTAGGTTTATATCTGCAAATTGTCCGACTTCATGGCGTAACGGTATTTATCATCTCTAACCGGGGTAAGCAGTTCACCTCGCATTTCTGGAAGGCTGTACAGTGTGAGCTAGGCACACAGATTGAGTTGAGTACAATATTTCATCCTCAGATAGATAGACAGTCCTAGCACACTATTTAGATATTGGAGGACATGCTTCGTGCATGTGTTACTGATTTTAGAGCCCCTTGGTATCAGTTCCTGCAACTTGTGAAGTTTTTCTACAACAATAGCTACCATTCAAGTATCTATATGGCTCTGTATGAGGCTCTATATGGGAGATAGTGTCGTTCTCCAGTTGGGTGGTTTGAGGCGGAAGAGGCTAAGTTATTAGGCACAGATCTGGTTTGAGATGTTCTGGAGAAAATCAAGATGATCCATGATCGGCTTCGTACAGCCCAATCGAGACAAAAGATTTATACGGATCAGAAGGTTCGCGATATTTCATTCATGGTTAGAGAGCATGTCTTGCTCCAGGTTTTGAACCATGTAGGGTGTGATGAGGTTTAGGAAAAAGGTCAACTTGAGCCCTAGGTATATCGATCCTTGTGAGATATTTGAGAGGGTTGGAGAGGTGGCCTACAAGCTTGTGTTTCCACCTAGTTTATCTGCTGTTCATCTGGTGTTGCATGTCTTTATGCTCAGGAAATGTTATAGTGATCCATCTCATATTCTAGACTTCGGCACAATCCAGTTGGACAATGATTTGACTTACATTGATGAGCCTGTGTCTATGTTGGACCGGTAGGTGCGGAAAGGTATATTGCTTTAGTGAAGGTTCAATGGAGGGGTCATCCAATCGAGGAGGCGACCTGGGAGACCGAGCATGACATGCGGAGTCTTTATCCTCGTCTATCACCATTTCAGGTATGTCGATATGCACGTTCGAGGATGAACATTTGTTTTAAGAGGGGGGAATGTAATGAACCGATCGGTCATTTTGTGTAATTGTACCATGTTACCCCTTTTATTGCTTTACACTTGTGTGTTTATGTGTTTATGACTTTCAGGGTTGATTATTTTTGTTCCGGAAAACTTTTAGGTTGATTTGGACCCTTAATTCTAGACTTAGAAGTTTAAATTTGAAAATGTTTATCAAACTTTGAATTTTGTTAAAACGATCCCGGAATTGTGTTTTTATGAATTACATAGCTTCGTATCGTGATTTCGGACTTGGGCATATACCCGTAATTTATTTTAGAAGTCTGTAGGTTGATTTGCCAAAATTTAGCAATTATAAGTTGAAACGTTATACCATAGGTTGACTTTTAGCTATTGAGCTCGGAATTTGATTTTAGGAATTAGAATAGGTCCATTATTGCATTTAGAAATTATTTGCAAAATTTGGCATCATTCGTAGTTGTTTTGATTGGATTCAGACGCTTACTTGAAATTTTAGAAGTTCTTGAAAATCTCTTCCAAAGTCATACGTTTTAGAGTTCAATTCGTAGTTATAAATGTTATTTTTGTGTTTTAATCACGCGAGCGAGTTTGTATGATATTTTTAGACTTTTGTGGATGTTTAGTTTGGATCCCCGAGGGCTCGGGTGAGTTTCAAATGCTTAGCAAGGTTTTGTTAGAATTGAATTGCTGGTTTTCTGCACAGTCCCTCAATTGTGAATGTAGGCCAAGTCTGCTGGGTTCGCAATTGCGAACCCGATGTTCGCATTTGCGAAGGACTTCTGGATGGGCTACGATCGCAATTGCGAAGATCTTGTCGCAATTTCGATGATAACATGGGTCGCAAATGCGATCCCATTTTCGCATTTGCAAAGAGTTTCCCCAAGACTTTAGTGCCGCAATTGTGAGGCTTTATACGCAATTGTGACATCTGGAACTGATCAATAAGCTGGGAGACGTGATTTTTGAGTTCATTCTCTTATTTTGGAAACCTAGACTCGGTAGGAGGCGATTTGGAGAGGAGATTTTCACCTACAAACCTTGGGGTAAGAGATTCTAATCTATTTCTAATAATATTCTATCAACATATCTTAGATTTTAACATCAAAATTATGTGAATCAAAGTAGAAATTTATGAATCTTTATCAAGTTTTTGAAAAATGAGAAATTGAGTTTTGAGAGTCGATTTGAACTCGGATTTTGAAACTAATCATAAATATAAACTCATGGGGTCATGGATAGACAGAATCTACCATTGGACCTGGGTTTTAACAGGGCAAGCCCCGTGTTGACTTTTGTGGTCTTTTTGGGAAAATTATAAAAATCTTAACTTTATCTATTGCAATTGAATTCCCTAGCATGCTTTGATGATTTTAAGTCGATTTTGGTTAGATTTGAGCCGTGTGGAGACAGATTTTAAGTAAAAAGCTATTTCTGAGTGTTGAATTTTCTTAGTTAAGGTAAGTGTCTTGCCTAACTTCATATGGGGGAACTACCCCTTAGGATTGTTATTCTTTGATTAAATTATGATAAGTGAAAGCCGTGTACGCAAGGTGACGAGTAGGTACACTGGTTGTACATAGTACTTGACCGGTTTAGGCTACTTAGACTATTTCATGCTTTAATTAAAATGTCATATTGTGTTCTACATTCTCATAGCCAAATTATCCTTAATTATGTTAGACTATCATTAAATGCCTTGGTTGACTCATTTAGTATTTGTTCTACATCCTACTTACTAAATTGCTCCCATGCTTTAGTTGAACTTGGTGTCCCCTTTATTATTACATGTTATCTCTTTATTGTTAATTATCATTATTTGAATTAACTGTTCATGTTACCCCTTCACTCGTTGATTCCATTATTTGAGACTCGTTGTTGAATATTATTTCCTTTGTTGTGAGTTAGTCTTATCTAATATCGTGGTTATACATTATTTTCTGATTGTTGAAACATCTATCTTATTGAGCACTTTCCATCCATTATATTTGTTGACATTCTTGTATACGTTGTGGTGGATCCATAAGCTATTGTTGTGGAAACATTGATATTGTTGTTGTTGGCAAGTTGTGATATGTGGGCACTTGTGGTGCGAGTTGTTATTGTGATATGATATTGATGCGCATGCGGCGGTATAAGGCTTGTGTTGATGTGCATGCAGCGGTTCAAGGTGGGACTTATATGTGTCATTGCTTGTAGGGGGGTTACGTGAAGCCACGCAGCATCATAAGGTGAGTTAAAGTGTGTGTAGCTATTTCGTGAAAACTATTTTCAAAACCTATTTTCAAATATAAGGCACATGCGGCGGTATAAGGAAAGATTTACCGGAGACTTCAAGGTATGCTTGCTCGACGTCCGCAGGCCATGGAGTCACCTTCCCTTATTTTTATTACTGTTGTATTTCCTTTCGTACAATGATGTAGTAGTGCTCTAGTTGCATTCTATAGAGCTTATGACTCAGTTCCACCAGTTTTGGGGTATGTATTTGTTAGATTCTGTTTTCAGGAGGTTTTATCTATTATTCAGTCATTTTCAGTAACTTGTTATTATTTATCTGTTTAGTTATTGTTATTTGTTAGGCTTATCTAATCGTAGAGATTAGGTACCATTACGACATAGTTCGGAGGGAAATTGGGATCGTTACAATGTTCAACTAGAACAAGCCTATGATAGAGTGTTCAAATGAAAGTTGGTGCTAACTTTAAGGGGATGTTTATGTATTTAGCCCTAAATGAAAATAATACAACTTTCAAATCTATTTTTAACTTATGAAATACATCTTAGCAAGAAAATTTGGGGATTGAGATGATGAACATAATAGAATATATCAATATATTAATTTTTATTCCTTATAAGGGGATGTAAGTAAATAAGTATACTACAACCCTCACCTATTACATTACATATTTATTTTAAAATCCTTACGTAAAACTGTAGTGATATACATTTGCTATAGATAAGACATATGCATTATAAATAGGAAAAATGAAAAGCACAATAGGAAAGAAAGAAGAACGTTGAGGGTGAGATGTAAATAAGAAGAAACGTTTAGTTTAAAACATGACTAATTCCACCAATTATTACTCTGGTGAAGGTGGAAAAGGAGTTGCAGTCAAACGAAGAGCACTCTTTCTAATAGCAGCTAATCCAGCTGATTCAGCTATGTCCAAGTCACTTGGATTGATTCCTGTAGGGAGTTTCCAATTAAAGTGGTACAATAATTCAGCCAGTGGCAAATAAACATTAGCTAAACCAAATGATATCCCAGGGCAAATCCTTCTTCCACTACCAAAGGGAAGATATTCAAAATTGTTACCAACAAAATCCATAGTGCTATGCTGAAATCTCTCAGGCATAAGTCTCTCTCCATTAACCCAATATTTTGGATCTCGTCCCATTGCCCAAACATTAGCCAGTGGCAAATAAACATCCGTTTATGTTTGTTTCTTCCCTACATTCTCTTGGGATCAACAGTGGAAGTGGAGGATGGTGTCTAAAAATTTCTTTAATGACTAACTTTAGATATTTCAACTCCTGCATCATTTTCATCAAAAGTTTCTTTACCTTTTATGGCGTCTCTTACCTCAGCTTGAGCTTTGATGAGTATACTTGGATTCTTCATCATTTCTACCATGGCCCAAGTAACTATTGATGATGAAGTTTCTGTTGCACCACCAAACAAGTCTTGCATTAATGTGTAAATTTCATTATGAAAATAAAATCAGAAGTCAAGTATATCAACTCTTCAAGTACCAAAAATGATTATGCCATTTAAAAATGCAAGTGCTTACATACTTGAATAATAATGAGGATAGATTTATACATTATATAGTACTTACAAGAATAATCGCCTTGATATTGTCATTGGTGATTGGAAATTGAAGGATTCCATCCTTCATAAGTCTTAGAAGTACATCAATTAAATCTTCACCTCCTAATTGACCATTGAACTTGTCATTTGCAAGATTATGCTTATGCTTATTGATGCCATTCTCAATAATAGCATCTATCTTATGGAGGAGATACATTATCTTACCCTTCCTTCCACTGAGCACGTGAAGAAACTTCAGTGAAGGAAATATGTCAGCCACATCAAACATGTGATGACCCGATAGGTCATCTTATATTTTAGAACCTAATTCTGCGTTTCGAGGTCTCAAAAATCTCATCTTACCCTTTCTCGATTTGCATGCATAGTCCAGGTATTGGCCCGAAAGGATTATATGTTAAAAACTAATAAGATTAAGAATTTGTGCCTAACAATTTCAGTTGAGTTGAATTCCGTCAATATTTTTGGTAAACGGGTCCGGATCTCTATTTTGATGGTTCGAGTGGGTCTGTATCAAAATATGGGACCTGACCGTATGCGCGGAATCAAATCCGGAGGTCCCTAACTCGAGTTATGAATTTTTGATGAAAATTAAAAGTCTGAAAATTTAATGGTTTTAAGAATTGGTTGATGTTTGGCCTTGTTGATACCGGGTCCGTATTTTTGTTCTGGAGCCTGACATAGGTCCAATATAAAAGTTTTGACTTATCTGTAAAATTTGGTGAGAAACGGAGTTAGTTTGACATGATTCGGATGTCCGGTTGTAAAAATAATAGTTTTAAAGCTTTCTTGAAAATTTCATTCGATTTGGTATTCAATTCGTAGTTTTAGGCGTTATATTGACGATTTGATCGCGCGAGCAAATTTGTATGATATTTTTAGACTTGTGTGCATATTTGGTTTGTAGCCTCGAGAGCTCGGTTGAGTTTCAGATAGGCTACGGGATGTTTTGGACTTAGGAAAAATCTGGTTTCTGTAGTTTCAGATAGGGACCTGGGGGAGTGGGTCAGTCACTCTTCATCACGAACGCGAGTAGGGACTCGCGAATCTGAAGGCCAGGGGGCGTAACCTTCACGAACGCGTAAGCTTGGCACGTTTTGCTCTTCACGAACGCGACAGTGTCCTCGTGAACGCGATGAACATTATCGCCCAGTTCATAAAACAGTCCCAAAACGGGACTTAAGCCATTTTTTCACATTTTCAAAAGCTAGACGGCCTAGGGGCGATTTGCAAAGGACATTGTCTTCCCCAAAGTATTGGTAAGTGATTCTAAACTACATTCTTTCAAATACCCATTACATTTTATGAATTTTCAACCTAAAATCTAGAGTTTCATGGTGGAGTTGGGGAGTTTTGGGTAGAAACTAGGGATTTCTAAATTTGGGAATTTAAACCTCAAATTCAGGTCGGATTCCAAAACCAATTATATATCCAAGCTCGGGGGTGAATGGGTAAATAAAATTTGGTCCGAACCTCGAGTTTTGACCAAGCGGGCCCAGGGTCGGTTTTTGACTTTTTAGTTGAAAAGTTTGGAAAATCTAAATTTATACAATGTAATTGATTCCTTTAGCAATATTTGATATTATTGAGTTGCTTTTGAATACGAGTGGTTTGGAGGTGGATTCTAGAGAAAAGCTGTTATTGAGTATTGAGTGGCCTTCGGAGCGAGGTAAGTGTCGTGGTTAACCTTGGCTTGAGAGATTAGGTATTATTCGCTTATTTGCTACGTGTTTGTATGTTAAGTACGACGTATAGGTGAGGTGACGAGTACCCATGCGTTGTTGTATAGTCATAACCTGCGAGTGAGTCTTATTATTGTAATCGTGGTATTCCTTGATCATATTGTTCATGATTAGACTAGCTATTCGTTATGTTGAACAACTATTATTATGTTCTACGAAAATTGGTATTGATTGAGTATTGACTCAAAGTTGAGGTTAGTAACGTGGAATTGAATGTTGAAGTAAGACTTGTTCTTGATATTGCTATCTCCGTGTTGTTACTTTTCATTGTCTTGGTGAGGGAGAGTGTTAGAGCACGAAGGGTGATACCGTGTGACGTTTTGTGAGTGAGTAATAATACACGAAGGGTGATGTCGTGCCATGTTATGAGAGAGTTAATGTACGAAGGGTGATGCCAGGTCATTTTTATTATTTCTTATGGGGAGGTTGAGAGTAAAAGCATGAAGGGTGATGTCGTGCACTTTTCTATTGTTTCTTATGGTGAGGTTGAGAGTAAAAGCACGAAGGGTGATGCCGTGCACTTTTTTTTACTGTGTTTACTCATTTCTTTCTGTTAAAGATATATCGATTGATCATGTTCTCATTCCTGTTGTGATTCCTTGCCATGTAATCCCCTCAGCATGTCCCCTTCCCAATATTTCTTGTCTTTCTTCTTTAATTATTGCTATTGTTGTATATATTGATATATTGTACATGTTTATTTATAGGTGTCTTGTCCTAGCCTCGTCACTATTTCGCCGAGGTTAGACTCGACACTTACCAGTACATGGGGTCGGTTGTACTGATACTGCACTCTGCACTTTTTGTGCAGATGTTGATACCAGACCGAGTTAACCCTGAGTCTAGTTACTGGCTTGATCCGTTTGGAGACCCAAGGTAGTCATGTTGGCGTTCGCAGGCCCTAGAGTCCCTTTCTAGGCATTTCCTTTACAATTTCATTTGTATCGAAAACAGTTGTATTTTCTTCAGATATTTACTTGTAGTGAAATCTTAAAAGTTCGTGAATTGTGACTCCAGCTCCGAGTGGTAGTAATTAATGCAGTTTTTATATTATTCCGCACTCACTATATTTCATCTTAGCTAATTTGTTGTTATTTACTAAATGGAATAAAGATTAGTTTAATGATTCTCTAACGTTGGCTTGCCTAGCAAGTGAAATGTTAGGTGCCATCACTGTCCCGACGGTGAGAATTCCGGGTCGTGACAAAACCCTTCTACTAATCTTGACTTTTCTTTGAATAGTCGTATATATTCATCCTGCTCTTTGATTACTTTTTGAAACGCTAATCTTAATGTCATAGAACTTGCGAATAGATATATCCTTTTTGTTACATTAACTGGCTTATTACCGGAAGGTGATCGAAAAAATCCAATGAGACTACAAACTTCATCACGTTTAATCGAGTTGAACGATCGGATATTTTTTGCACTAAGCAATTATATTCAGAGATACAAATTTTACGTATTTGTCTCCAATAATTGCCATAGGGAGAAAAGCCAATGCCTGTCCGTTATAGCCGACAATCTCAGCGGCTACAAGTTTAGGCCTAGATGCAAAAGCAAGGTCATGAGTTTTTAGTACTTCTTTTGCCATATCTGGAGTAGTAACTACAACTACGGACATTTCTCCTAATTGAAGGTGCATAAGTGGTCCATATTTTTTGGCTAAATTTCTTAGGATATGGTGTGGAAGTCGACCTAGCATATGAAACATGCTTCCAAGAAAAGGCACTTTCCATGAACCCGGAGGCAATCTTTTGCTTTGGCTATTTGATTTCTTCCATCTCCTAAATAACAAGAGAGACGATACAAACAGAAAAATGAAACCAAGTTGAAGAACTGCATTTAGAAATTGAAGGGAGGGTTAGTTTGTTAAAAGAATTATTGAGCATGCTCCTTATATAAGGGTATGTTTAGCAAGAAATGGGTTCTTGAAATGCGATGATTGTTAATTGAAAACTAACAAAAAACATGATGAGAGGACAAATAAAGTTACGCTTACGCAAAGAGGTGAGTCGGCTCAGAGCTCGGCTTGGCTCGTTTGCATTTTAGCGACTTTGTTGGACTCGTTCAAGGACGTATCGGGATTCGACTCGGCTGGATTTTGGAGAGCTTCATTCAGTTTGGTTAAGCCTAGCTCAGTCTAATCTCGGGCACGCCTAATTTGGTAGCTGGGCTCGATTGACTCACTTGATCATATGCAGTTTGTTATTATGAAAATAAAATCATTATTTGGGCCCATTTCCTATCAAAATTGGATATCAACGTAAAATTTAAAATATTGATTTAGTAATTTGTAATCTTTTGGTTCATTGTTCGAAAGAATTCAATTTTTTTTTGTTGTTGATTAAAAATAATAATACATTTAATTCAATCGCATTTGAAACCAACCCTCAATTTAAACTATTGATTATTAAATTTTCCGTTATCAATCAATTTATCATGAATTTAAGTCTTATATCATATTATGTTTATGAAGTTAGTTTAATTAGACAAGGTGGGTTGCTCTGATGGTAAGCACCCTCCACTTCCAACCAAGAGGTTGTGAGTTCGAGTCACCCCAAGAGCAAGGTGGGGAGTTCTTGGAGGGAAGGATGCCGAGGGTCATTTGGAAACAGCCTCTCTACCTCAGGGTAGGGGTAAGGTCTGCGTACACACTACCCTCCCCAGACCCCACTAGTGGGATTATACTGGGTTGTTGTTGTTGTTGTAAGTTAGTTTAATTCTTCACAGGACGACCGAGTCAAATAAAATTCTCCTCTAAGTTGAATTTTTAATTTAAGTTTTCTTAAATTTAGTATATGTATAAATGGAAACCCCTAAATTAAAGGCATTGCTCGGTATGTGGAAACAAATAAAAAGGAGCCTACGCGAGCTCGTCTTGAAGTCGATTAAATTGTCACAAAGCTCAATTGACTTGTCTCCGGCTAGATATTTTAGCTCGACTCAACTCGATACTACAATAGACTCAATTGGACTCGGCTCGGCGCCTACCAAATCATAACCATTATTCTCTTTCACTCTTCCCTTTCTTTCCAAACCTCTCCCTCCCCTCCTATCTTTTTGTATTTTTGAAACTTTTGGTAGGTTTCCCCCTATGTTTCTTAAAAGTTTAGATAGGCTAAGGGAAAGTGGGGGAGGAATTATGATCCTCTCATCATGTAGTTTTCCCATTCAATTTCCAATTCTTATTCCGTTTGACTTTATTTACGCATAGGAAAAGTGTTAGGTATTGAAATTAAATTGATTCAAACTTGTTGATGGAGCTCTGAAAGAAATATTTCCGATATTGAACAAGATTATTTCATATTCTTAATTTTTATGTCCAAAGATAAAATTCCCGGACAGCGAACACTGTGTAGGGTAAAATCGGTTCACATTAAATGCTCAAATAACAAAGTGGCACGTGGAACCGAATATCAGACGGAAGATGAAGCGGGTGAAAATTAAGACTGAGAACAACAACTTCGATTGGCATCGGGTAGACCCCTCAGGGAACATTATCAACGGGAGCAAACAAATATTTGTCACCAGATGACATCCAATAAAGAACATTCCTCAGTATTAAATACGCATTCGTTATAGAGAATTTTTGCATTCTTGACCCGCCATTACATATTCATCACTGGCCTCCATTATTGTCATTTAAGATGTGGTTAATCTAAGGACATTGTTCACTGTGTATAGCTATAAATAGTGACTTCAACAACCATTGTAACACAAAAAAAATCCTGACAAACTTACGCTACACACTATTCCAACCTGAATAATAGTTTATTTTCTATCTACCGTTATGCTTATTACTGTCTTCAGAAGCCTTGCTCCCGGAATGTCACGACCCCAGTATCCCTCCGAAGGATGTCGTGACGACACCTAGTCTCTAAGAATAGTGTTCCTAACACTTGCTGAAATAATAGAAGAAATTAACCATTAAACGAAGAATATGAGATAAATATCTTATACACAATTTCAATTCCCAAAATCGACAGTATAAGTCATAAGCTCTATTAAGTTTGGTAAGAGAATCCTTAAGTACAACTATTCAGAATGGAAATCAAACAGTACAAAAAGGGAATTAGAAGGTGACTCTGAGACCGGCGAACGTGACGATGGGTTTACCTTGAGTCTCCATAGCTCGACCAGCCAGCTAAAAATCAACATCAACCGTGTTACCTAGATCTGCACAAAAATGTGCAGAAGCGTAGTATGAGTACAACACAGCATTACCTATTAAGTATCAAGGCTAACCTTGATGGAGCAGTGACGAGGGACAGTCAATACACCTGGACAAACATTGTGAACAAGTGTGAAGGTGAACTAACAGAGGAAACAATGTTAATATAACGCTGGGTAGGATAAGGAACACAGATTAATACTTGCAATGATACACTAATAACAACAATATTTAACAGGAGCAGTCAAGCAACAATGATGTAGATTAAAATAAACACAGCCTAAGTCAGTGAAACCAAATAGAGGAAAACACAACTCTATAAGAACAACCATTTTCACACCAGATTTGTTCAAGTATTTTCACGAGGTACCGAATCTCATAATCACAATTCACGGGTCCCAATTCTTGAAACCTAATCATTTGTCACATTGTGTCCACAATTAAATCCATAACCGTGCAGACGACTCACGTTCCAAGAGGACAACTCTCACACAGAAGGCAAGTAGACAATAGTACATATAATGGTCAGTAACGTCAAGACTCATCTCCTTAAACTGATATGGGTGATTCATCTACGTGTATGCTTGTGCAGGTGTTCTACCACAATTCAAGTACGCAATTAAGAGTGGAGATAAGGAATGACATATAAGAAAAGATCACCATGAAATATACAGTGTAAATAAGACAACAATGAAAACAAGATCGACTACATAGAAATGAGCAAATAGAGCAACACAGAGAAAAAAAAATGGTTTATGCTAAGGAAAACAACAAACAAAGACAAGTGCATAGAAAAGGAAAAATGACAACAGAGCTCTCCCGACGTACCGCCTCAAAGTCTCAAATCGTAAAATGAATCACAACGGCATGGCAGAAACCTCGTGCAATAATTACAACATCATAGCAGAAACCTCGTGCACTAGTAACAACCGCACGACAGAAACCTCGTGCCACAATATGACCGCATGGCAGAAACCTCGTGCCACAATAACAACCGAACGCCAGAAAGATCATGCCACAATAACAATCGCAAGACAAAAAGCTTATGCCACAATAACAACCGCACGGCATAAACCTCGTGCCATAATAACAATCACATGACAAAACCCTCGTGCCACAATAATACTGAATACAACAGCAACAACAACAATAATTCAATAATATGGAAAGTAAATCAAATCAGGAACTCCATAACACAAAGAGACGGAAGAACGAGCTCACAAGAAAAGGCACAAGAGGAAATGATTGTACAACATAGCAATAACTCAACAAGGAAAAGGTACTGTGTAGCAAGGATACCACGTAAGTACAATTCAACGATAAGAGGGATAACGAGAATTAATGGATTCAATTAAGGGTAAGTCAGCAATGATAAGGGATAACAAAACTCCAATTAGGGTTGAGCAATTACGGAAGAGATTCAATAAATCCAATTAAGGATAAACAGATTATGAAAATGATAATAATAACTTCAATCAAGGATGAGCGATTACGGAAAGGATATCATAGCAAATAAAAGAAGCAACAACTTCAGTTAAGGCACATAAGAGTTTAATCGACAATAAGGGTAAAATATTGAGCAATAAATTCAAATTAATACACGTAAGGGTGAATTTAGTAAATGGGGGATTTAACCTTACAAAACAAAACTTCACATTTAATGAATATAAGAACCTAAGAGCCCTAAACGGTAAAATTTTAACAAATAAGCCCGAGCACGTACTCGTCACCTTGCATACACGGGCTTCACATGACATAATTAGCACCAAGGACTCAAATCCTAAGGGGTAGTTCCCCCACACGTAGTTAGGCAAGATACTTACCTCGAAGAAGCTAGACCATTACTCTAAAATGACCTGCTTGAGTGAAACAACCTCTGGACGACTCAAATCTAGCCAAACTAAATTCAATTCATAAATAAAATTCATAGAAAACAATTCCCGGTAATAAATCTTCAATCTTTAACAAGAATTAAAGTCAACCCAAAAGTCGAACCTCGGGCCCGCACCTCGGAACCTGATAAAATTTATAAAATTAGAACACCCATTCCGATACGAGTTCAACCATACCAAAATTATCAATTTCCGGCATCAATTCATCCTTCAGATCATCATTTTATATTTTGAAAGCTTTCTTCAAAAATTCCAATTTTCCTCAACTCAAAACATTAATTAAAAGATAAATATAAAGATGGAGTCCTAGAATATAATAACTGTTGTATGAAGGACACTTACCCCAATGTGTTTCTTGAAAAACCCACGAAACATCTCCTAAAACCGAGGTCTACAACTCAAAATATGTTGAAAATGGCCAAACCCTCGACTTATATGACTCTACCCAGGTATGACCGCACTTGCGACATAATTAATCGCTTTTGCGACAAAAGAACCGCATCTGCGAAGCCCACTGACCAGTTTCCCTCTTGCACCTACGGATATCCTTCCGCTTCAACGCAACCGGAAGTGCACATGCCCAAATCGCTCATGCACTCCAGCTCGCCTCTGCGTCCAAATATTCCGCTTATGCGGAGATGCATATGCACACCAATTATCCGCATATGTGAAGGCTTCCAAGCCCATCCCTTCTCGAACCTGCTTCTTCATCTTTGCACCTGTGACCATCGCTCATGCGGCCTGGATCCGCAGGTGCGACCATACTAGACTCATCCCAAACCAGCCTCACCCAAAATGTTCCAATTAATCCGAAGCTCATCCGAAACTCACCAAGCCCTTCAAAACCCCGTCCAAATATACCAACAAGTCCTATAACATAACACGGACCTACTCGGGGCCTCAAATCACATCAAACAACGTCGAAACTACACATCACACCTCGACTCGAACTTATGCAATTTCGAGTCTTCCAAATTCTTGTGCCGAAACATATCAAATATAACGGGAATGGCGTCAAATTCTGCATGCAAGTTCCAAATGATATCAGAGTTAATCTAGCGCTAGAAATCGAATTCCGACCCCGATAACACCAAAGTCAACTCTCGGTTAAACCCCTTAACCTTCCAGAATATTAACATTTCCAATTTTCGCTGAAATGCTCCAAATTACCCTACAGACCTTGAAAACCAACTTTGGACGCACGCCTAAGTCCAAAATCACCATATGAAGCTATTGAAACCATCAAAATGCCATTTTGGAGTCGTCTATACAAAAGTGAAATTCTGGTCAACTATTACCGCTTAAGCTTCTAAAACACAAATCCTTCTTCCAATTCAATCCTGAATCATCCTAAATCCCAATTTGACTATGCACGCATGTCATAACACATAATACGAAGTTGCTTGAGACCTTAAGCCATTGAAAAGAGCGCTAATTTTCAAAACGACTGGTCGGGTCGTTAAACGAAACGAAGTTGTCTGTTATTTTATCTTGATTTCAACGCCATGTCATGCATTTTATTTAATTTATTTATCATTTCAGGATTAAATCGATTTGCTTATCTATAAATCACACTATAAATTTAGCTATACCGTTTTACAGGCAAATAGTTTAGCGCCCACCGTGGGGCTTAAATAGTTGCATAATTTAGTTGATCCTTGCATCTATTACTAAAATGTTTGATTCTTTGTTTCTTAGCAAAAATCGTAAAAATGGCAGCTAAGGATGTCAACATCCCACACAATATTGAGGCAAACAAAATGCCTCAACACGAGGATTCGATCAACGATACCCACAACGAGGAGGTCGTATCTATATCGGTTCATTTGGGGCAACATCCCCGACATGTACGGGAGGTGACTCCTGATGATGTTGAAGACAATATGTGAAGATCTTGAGAGAAAAACAATATTCTATCATGGGCCATCTCTCACGTCAAGACTAGGCCACAACAGAACTAAGGCAAGCATTGTCAGGTGCTTCCAACAATGAGAATGGAAGAGGCCATATTCCTCCCGGTGATCACGCAAATCAAACAACACAAAGGCCAATCCTGTAACGATAACAATAACAATCCCTTCAAAAACCGAGCTCATGCGATTCATGATACAAATGAACGAGCAGATGGACCATAACACGAAAGATTGCCACGCTCGAATGGACTAAATTTCAGGCGCACTACCAGTGCTGAAGGGCCCAGACTGAAAGAAAAATCCCCTTGTTGCTATTTAAACCGAGTGCAACACTAAAGTTGATTCCAAAGCGATTCAAGATGCCAGACATACCGAAATTTGGGACTTCGGAGCCTCAGGAGAATATCACCACCTATACAATAAAAGTGAAAGAAAACAACTTGTCTCAACATGAGATTGAGTTGATTTTGCAGAAGAAGTTCGGAGAATACCTCACGAAGGGGGCCCTAATTAGTACTCACTCTTACTCAAACACTAAATAGATTCCTTTGAGATGCCCGCAGACTCATTTATCAAAGAGAGCCCGTAAGGCGGACATATTCAAAATTTTACAAGGAGAGCCCGAGTTGCTGCGTGAGTTCATAATCTGCTTTCATAAAAATTGGATGTTTCTAGCGATCATGCCAAATACATGGGCAGCTGAGGCATTTACTAAAGGGTTGAACCCGAGGAGCTTCGATGCCTCCCAGAAACAGAAAGAAAGCCTGCTCGATTTCCAGGAAACTACATGGGCAAATGTCCATAATCGTTACGAATCAAATATAAGAATATAAGATGATCAACTCGAGTTACCAACATCAAATAAGGTTTGGGATCAAGAAAAGAACAGGGATAAATTGAAGGATGCTTTTGATGTAGATCGGCGATCTTCTAAGGGACGATTTTTGCCCTACGAAATGGCCCAAGGATGCGACAGCAGAGGGTGCTGGTCGGCGGATAGGTTCACTCTCGATAGAAGAACTGACTGCGGTCGAAATAATAGGTCATTGCAAGACAAAAAGGTATCGGGTTCCCGGGATTCGACCCATCTTAGGTTGTCGGAGTATAATTTCAATGTCAGCATAGTGGAGTTGGTATCGACAATGAAACACATTAAGAAAGCGCGGTTCTTGAGGCCGATAAGGTCTGATTCCAGCCAGAAGGATCCTAATTTATGGTGCAAATATCATGGGACTAATGGCCATCGGATTGGGGACTGCTGACATATATGCGAGGAGGTAGCAACACTGTTGAAAAATGGCCATCTAAGAAAATTATTAAGCGACCGGGCTAAGAACTATTATGTTTGCAGCTGGGATAACCCAGAGCCCTCGAAGGCAGGGGAATACACTCCCTGATTAACCATCAACATGATTTTCTAGGGGAAGGAGATCAACGGTGTAACCTTTTCCTTAGGAAAAAGGATAAAGGTATCGGTGACTCATAGCAAGAGACTCCGAGAAGTCACCTAGGAATTTCACTTAATGTTTTAGATTTCAAGATTAAACGTGTTTGTGGTGACTCGTGGCAGACCATAGCTGCACGAGATGAAGGTTGTACCATCAACATATCACCAAAATCTAAAATACCCAACTCTAGAGGGAATCAAGCAAATAAGAGGATATAAATCGGCGGTAAGGGAGATGAATGGAGTCTCATTTTCCAGAAGTATAGGGAAGGATCATGAGGCACAACAATTACAGGAACCGATCTACTCCCAAACAAAACAAAGATGACAAAGGGGAGGAGCCGTCGGAATCCCACCAAGTACTAAGATATTTCCAGTCAGTAGAAGAAACGGACGTGACCAAGTTCACGGCGGAAGAACTCGAACAAGTGGCATTGTTCGAGAAGTTTCTATAGAGAAAGTTTCACTTGGGGATAGGACTAAACACCGATCTCAGGTCAGTATTTATTGAATTTCTTAAAACTAAGGTTGATTGTTTTTCTTGGTCGTACGCGGATATGACAGTATCCTGCTAGACGTGGCCATGCACAAGCTAAGCCTAGACCCAAGCATCCCCAGGTAAGGCAAAAGAAGCGCCCAATTATCAAGGTCAGAACAGGTTTGTTAAAGAAGTGGTAACTCGATTGCTTGGCATCGGTTCAATCCGGGAGGTAAAGTATCCCGACTGGCTAGCTAACGTAGTAGTAGTTCTGAAAAAGAATAATAAATTTCATATGTGCGTAGATTATAAGGATTTGAATAAAGCATGCCTAAAAGACTCGTTCCACTACCAAACATTGATCGAATGATTGATGCAACGACTGGACACGAGTTGATGAGTTTCCTAGATGCCTATTCCGGGTACAACCAAGTTAAGATGAACTCAGAGGATTAGGAAGAAACTTCATTCATAACAAACTTTGGCACATATTACTACAATGTGATGCCCTTCAGGCATAAATATGCCAGAGTCACTTATCAGAGGCTCGTGAACAAAATATTCGAAAAACATATAGGGAAAACAGTGGAAGTGTACATAGATGATATATTGGTTATGTGTTTGAATGCAAGTGACCATTTAGGCTTATCTAGTCGTCACTCGAAAGCTTAGGCCTTATATTCAGTACCACCCAATAGCCATGGTGACAACTTTTATCCTCCCTAATGCCCTTCATAAATCTGAGTTTTCAGGTCAGCTGGCCAAATGGGCAATTGAAATTATTGAATTTGATAATGAATATAAATCTAGGACTGCGATCAAATCACAAGTTTTAGCCGACTTCGTGGCCGAGTTTAGTCCCGAGCTACTGTCTTTGGCATCAAAACACGCGGTGATGGTATCAGAAATGACATCAGGAGCTTGGACCTTGTACACTGATGGAGCTTCCAATGTGAAACGGTTGGGGCTTGGGGTGGTCTTAATCACTCCCTTGGGAGAAGTCTTGAGACATGCCATAAAAACTATTCCCTTGACTAATAAAGAAATCGGGTATGAGGCTTTGATTTTAGGACTTGAACTGGACTAGGGTCTAGACTTGGAGACCATTGAAATCAAATGTGATTCCCTACTAGTGATAAATCAAGTATATGCAATCTTTGACACCAAAGAGGAACACATGCATCAATATATGGTTAAGGTTCAATGTTTGCACGTGAAGTTCGGAGAATGGTTGACCACCCATATCTCGAGGGAAGAAAATGTAAAAGCAGATGCATTGGCCAATTTTGGATTATCCACGAAAATAAAGGGATCAGATTCTGGTATCGTTGTTCAGCTCATGTATTCGGTACTGGATGTGAACAGTTACTATGAGATCATCGACTACTTTGGACTAGGGAATGAGATCATCAACTACCTTAAGCACAAAAAGTTGCCCGAAGAGCCGAAGGCATCCCAAGCACTCCACACCAAAGAAGCTCATTACAACTTCTGGGGAGGACAATTATATAAGAGGTCATTCCAAGGCCCATTGGCGCGATGCTTAGGAGCCTCGGAAGCTAATTACGTCACGAGAGAGGTTCACGAAGTAATTGCAGGTATCATTAAAGTCAGACACATTGGTGCTAAAACTAGTTAGGGTAGCATACTATTTTCCCCAGATGGAACATGACGTTAAGGTATTCATTCATCAATGTGACAAGTGTCAACGCCATGCAACAGTAGTTTACCAACTGGCAAAACTGTTACATTCGGTACTATTCCCATAACCATTAATGAAATGGGAATGGATATATTCGGACCGCTGCCACAGGCTCCCGGGAAGGTAAAATTTCTTTTAATCTTAACTGATTACTTCACTTAATGGGTTGAAGCAGGTCCTTACCTAAAAATCGACGAGCGTGAAATGGTCGCTTTCCTATGGGTAAACATAAAATTTTTGGTTCGGAATACCGAAGGAGATTACCTGCGATAACGGGCCACAATTCATAGGTTCAAAGGTCATAAAATTCCTTTAATACTGGAATATTAAAAGAATCACATCTTTGCCATACCATTCGAGCGCAAATAGGCAAGCAGAATCAACCAATAAGGTGATTATTCAAAACCTCAAAAAGGGTTGGAAGCAGCCAAAGGCAAGTGGCCCGAAGAATTACCACGAGTGTTGTAGGCATACAGGATGACAACCAAATCAAGCTCGGAGAGATACATATTTCTCTCCCGTATACGATGGAGAAGCTTTTATCCCGGTGGATATTCGAGAACCGACCCTGTGCTACTTTCGGGCAGACGAAGAAACAAATAATGAAGCATTGCTGGTCAAATTGTAGTTGCTTGACGAACGTAGGTACTTGGCGCACATAAGGATGGTGGCCCAAAAACAAAGAATGGAAAGCTACTATAACCGAATGGCCATTCTCCATTATTTCAAAGTGGGAGATTTGGTTTTGAGAAAAGTGACTCAAAACACCCGGGAGCTCAACGCAGGAAAACTAAGATGGAGTCAAATTTCTGAGCAACTGGAATGTGACTCACGCCAAAAGGTATTACAGCTGATGGGAATCGCTTTTACTGAAGGTATTTGAAACAATCCTTTTCCCTTCACCCAGTTTGTATCCCAAATGGGTTTTTTCTAGCATGGTTTTAATGAGGCAGCAACAAAAATTATATATTATGAAGGAAACGTCGACAGTAGAGATAATACCTTTAAATGACAAGACATCAAAACAATAAATCACTGCGGGATGGTTAGATAGTCTTTGCCTCGATGGACAATTCCTAACGGGAAGCAAAACTTGCCATCATACCAACGGCTATTCAATCGTTCATGAGTGGTCTTTCCTACAAGACAATAGGGGTGGTTAGATAATCTTTTGCTCCATAGCCAAGTTCCAAAAGGGAAATGAATCTTGCTATCAAACTAAAGATTATCCAACCATTCACTAGTGTTTTCCCTCAAAGGAGTAAGACTTCCAGTGTTCAAATTCATAGTCTTTGCATTCGGACACTGGGGGAGAAAATATGAGAATACGGA
Source organism: Nicotiana otophora (assembly GCA_000715115.1). Lineage (NCBI taxonomy): Eukaryota > Viridiplantae > Streptophyta > Magnoliopsida > Solanales > Solanaceae > Nicotiana > Nicotiana otophora. Next base: position 86,026 of record AWOL01S0061855.1, read on the forward strand.
AACCTGATTGCCATAAAAACCGGGACTACGAGACCCGGGAACAAAAATGTATTATCGGAACTGAGGACTGCACAGCCAACCACGTAGAAACAAGTTGTATAAATTAGCCACATGTGATGGAAATTTCATTTCTTTCAGAAAAATGAATGCTTATGTACTTTTGAAGATAGAAGGAACAAAGTAAAGTCCTTTAATTTTTATCTTCTTTCTTGTCGAGACGATGAATTGATTTTATCATTTGAAAGTTAACCAAGTACTTCAAATGCTAGTGCATGAATGTATAAGAGACGTCCTCTTCAAGAGAACTGTAACCATAATAGGGCTCTCTCTTATGAAACCCTCACAGTAAAGGGTTGGTTTCAGAAGATTTTATGCCCGGAATGCAAATTCTATCGGAGAAAAAATGCAACTGAAGCCTTGCATAATTTGATGAAAAAAGAATAAACTTTACGCAATGCTTAAACAAAAAGCACTTTTATTTATCAAACGTTCGAAGCAGCACAAGCACAAAAATACAAAAGGAAAACAACAACGAAAAAGAAAGCAAAAAGCTAAACTACGCCGCCACCAAAACGCTCGGGAGGAGAAGCATTAGCACCTCTGAAAGTAGTAGACAGATCTATTGTCAGCTCAGGATCTTGGCTTTCATTGTTATTCTCTTCAAGTTCCTCCTCGGTTCTTGAGAATTTAGAACAGTAACTAGAAGAGTCAGTTACATTAGGCTGAGCCGAGAGGCATCCTCGAGCAGTTAACTCCAGCACTCTGGCCTTGGCGATCTCATCGTCAATATCAATGACTCCTGCTTTGGTCTCTTACAAGGGTTTCCTCCTCATATTATACATAAAATGTGTTTTCTCGATGATGAGGGAATCCAATCGATGTTGAAGTTATGATTTAAGCCTATCAACCTCGGTCAGAAGGCCATCCCGCTCAAATCTCGTGGCGTTAAGGCTAAGATCGAGATCATGGATAGTGATTATATGAACCATATTATGTTCCATGACCTTTTTATACCTATCATACATCTGGGCACGCTTCTCTTCGGCAACAACAACCTCTTCAGTCTTGGAATTCAAGGTTGCCTCCAAGTTATTCACTCCTTCAATCGAGGCAGTCTCGCCCTCACCAGCAGCAAGCGCAACATCTTGAACTTCAGACCACTTAGCCTTAGCTTCTTGAAACTAAAAATTTAATTTAGAAGTTTGTTGACTATGTGCCACTACCTCCAACTTGCTAAGTTGCAACTAGTTCTTGAGATCACTCGCTTCGGCGGCCTTCGCTTCTAATAGTGGGAGCCGCGCGACAAGTTGGACCCTTTAAGCCAACAGTTGATCCCACTTGAACTTAAGCCTTTCTTTATTGAGGATCAATTTCTGAAGGCCCTCAATAGCAAGGAAGTTGGCCTGCAAAGCAAAAACCCAAGTTAGAAAGCATGTCATAGCAAGTCACGAAGAAACATGCATTAAAGAAAACAAGTACAACACCAATGCTGTATTGTGCATGGCATTATTTATCATACACTCCCCCTAAAGAGAGTGTATCTTCTTATTATCTTTCTCTGAAGCCAGCGGCTTCAAATAATTGGTGAGTTCCACCGGCCACGACAGCAGATGGCACTCCATGGATACCAAGAGAGACACTCCTCCTCCTCTGGGGATCTGAAGAATGAGGCGAGTAGTTGTGCCCCAAATTCCCATGGTTAGGGAACTGGGGAGTAGGGACACCCTGCAGCCGATGGGGGAAGTTGTAGTAGTTGCTGGTGATGAAGGTATGGCCAGCATGGAAGGATATGAAGTTGGTGGTCTTATAGGTTGAGAAGTATATGTGATAGAGGCAGTGCTTTTTGTGGGTTTCTAACAAACTGAAGGCGTAAGAGGCCCGGTGCTTAGCCTCATAGTACCGGGAGCAGTGACTGGGATGGTAAAAGGAGAATTAGCATTTTCAAATAAATCAAATTCTCCCTAGAGCGCTTAAGCATCTAATCTCTTCAGAATGAGCATTCTATTGAGCTGATGAAGATCATTCTCTTCCTCTTCATCACTAGCTTCCCTATCATCATCCTTAACCACAGTGGATGTGGCTGGGTCGGGCGCAGATTTCTTCACTTTCTTATTTTTACCCTCAGCCGAGAAAGAACGACACCTTTTTGGTTTCTTGTTCTCTAGGCAGCTGTTTGGGAGAAGACCCAAGGGCACCTTGTCACGACCCAAAATTCAACTAGTCGTGATGGAACCTAACCCATCCCGTTAGGTAAGCCAATTAACAACTATCCAATTTCAATATTAATTATTAAAGCAATTTAAGTGAATAAAGGTCTTAATCTTGTACAATCTCCAAGAACTGGTAGTAAAAATCATGAGCTTCTAAGAATAGAGTATACAAAGCGGAAATGAAATAAATACATAGTCTGTTTGAATAATACATAAACAAAGCTTTTGTAAATCTAAGGCTACCCTGAACAAAAGGTAGCTATAACAGGAATGCAGGTACATCTTCAAGTCCCGCAACCATCAAGCACAACAACAACAACAACCAACATCTACATGCACTGTGCAGAAGTGTAGTATCAGTACAACCAACCCCATGTACTTAGTAAGTAACAAACCTAGCCGTAGGTTGAAAGTAGTGACGAGTTTCTACCAAGGTCGGGTCCAGAACCAATAGTCCACAACAGTCCATAATAACGTAAAACAAATAATACCAGAAGTAACTCAGAGATAAAATGCTCAGCCAAATCATGATTTCAAACTAATAGTTCTTCCTTTCAAATACAGCAATAAAAACCCAAATCGTTTGCTGGAGTTGCCAAAAATATGAATAGTTTGAAAATAATAAATTTCTCCCAAATTTTTGTCAATAATAAATAAGATGTTTCATTTTCCTTCCGGATAACCCATGTAACATCAAATGCATCACTATGCCCAGCTGTCAAAAATGTGTGAAACATCATAAATGATGTGATGCAGTACAGCACGAGGAAATACATCTCTATGTTTGTATGTCATGTGTGCATGCCAATGCGATGCAACTCAATGATAAAATTATAAACAGCCCCTCAGGCAGAACATCACTCATATACAGCCCCTCGGGCAAACCTCACAGTCACTCGTGCCACTCAGGCATACCTCACAATCACTCTTGCCACTCAGGCATACCTCACAATCACTCTTGCCACTCGGACATACATCATAATCACTCTTGCCACTCGGACATACCTCATAATCAATCATGCCTCCCAGTCACTCAACACTCGACACCCGCACTCAGTAGGTACCTGCACTCACAGGGGGTGTGTACAGACTTCGGAGAGACTCCTTCAGCCCAAGCGCTATAATATGCACGGATAACTCATGCGTTGCACGAACAACTCTCGTGCTATAATAATAAAGTATGTTGCAGGCGCGAAACCCCGATCCACACTCATCCTCACAATCAGGCCCTCGGCTGATATCAAACATGTTGCGGCGTGCAGCCCAATCCCATAAATATCCTCACAAATCAGGCCCTCGGCCTTACTCAATCATCAATCTCTCCAGTCTCTCGGGCTCACAATGTCATGAAAATAGCCCAAAATGATGATATGATGTATCAATAAATAACAACAAAGATTGAGATACGATATGCAATGAAATGAATATGACTGAGTATGCATTTTTAATTTAACACAATAATTCACAGCAATATGACCTCTGTGGGTCCCAATAATACTAGCACATAGCCTCAACATGATTTTTAATATGCTTTTCAGCTCAATTTCTTTAACACATAAAACAGCATGGAAAATGCCAAGATTATTTAAATATAAAATTGTACAGAAATAATTATGTCACAATTTCTATAGTGCACGCCCACACGCCCATCACCTAGCATGTGCGTCACCTCCCAACAATTCACGAAATACATATATTCAGGGTTCATACCCTCAACTCCAATATTAGAAGTGTTACTTAACTCTAACAAGCCGAATCCAATGTCGAGCAAGCTAAATAATGCTCCAAAAATCCCATTATGCGCGTATCAACTCCCAAATGGCTCGAATCTAGTAACAATTAATTTGATTCAGTCCACACAATTTATATGAATTAATTCCATATCAAAATGCTAATATTTTCCACAACAATCCGAAAGTATGCCCCAAAATTCACCCGTGGGGCCCATGTATCGAAATCCGACGAAATCACAAAAGACGACAACCCATACAATTACAAGGTCATACTAATTTCACTCAAATCCGACTCCAAATCGGTATTTAAACTTGAAAATTTCGTTTTGTGACATTATAGAAATTTCCTTCTATTTCTCTTGAAGATTCGATAATCTTACACCAAAAATGAAGATTAATTCATGGAATATAATCACAAGGGAGTTAAGAACACTTACCCCAAGTTGTGTTGAAAATTTTCTCTCCAAAATCGCCCAAACTGTGCTCAAAAATCCGAAAATGAGAAAAATTCTCGGAACCCTTCGTTTTAAACACTGCCCAGGCATTTCCGTACCTGTGGTGCCTGGGATTTCACCTGCGCATCCTCATTTGTGGAACAAATTGCGCGCCTGCGGACAATGCCAACCTCTCAAAACCTTGCATCTGCGGCGCCCATCTCGCATCTGCAGGCTCGCAGATGCGCAAACCCTTTGCTCCTGCGTTCGCCCCAGGCCAGCCCCAGTCCGCATCTGCGCCAACACCTTCGCACCTGCAGCCTCGCAGATGCTGCAAATAAAGAGATACCTGCGAGCACAGACCAGTCCCACTCTTGGCCACTTCTGCGACTGATCTTGCGCACATGCGTCTACGCAACTGCGATCAAAAGCTTTGCAGGTGCGATCACACTAGTAGGCAGCAACTCCAGAAATGTCTCGAGTTGAATTTGATCCGTCAACAATCCGAAACTCACCCGAGCCACTCGGGACCCCGTCCAAATACACCAAAAAGTCCTAAAACATACCACAGACATACTCGAGGCCTCAAATCACATCACACAACCTCAAAAATTTGAACTACACACTGATTCAAGCCTAATAAATTTTGAAATTTACAAATTCTACAAACGACGTCGAAACCTATCAAATCACGTCCGATTGACTTCAAATTCTGCACACAAGTCACATTGCACATTACGAACCTATTCAAATTTTCAGAATTGGATTCCGACCCCTATATCAAAAGGTCAACCCCCTGGTCAAACTTCCGAAAAATTTAACTTTCGGCATTTCAAGCCAAATTCCACTACGTACTTCCAAATAATTTTTCGGACACGCTCCTAAGTCCAAAATTACCATACGGACCACCAAGAAATGAATCATTACCAACTTCCCATGACACAAAGATGTGCCACCTAAAAGCAAGGGGACTATCTGTATAGGGTAAAATCAGTTCAAATTAAATACTTGAATAACATAGTGACATGTGGAACCAGGAGGGGGGGAGGGGGCAGATGTAACATAAAGCGAGTGAAAACCAAGACCAAGGATAATAGCTTCGATTGGAATCGGGTAGACCCCAAAGAGAACATTATCAACAGGATCAAACAAATATTTGTTACCAGATTACATTCAATGAATAATATTCCTCAATATTAAATACGCATCTGTTACAGAGAATTTGACATTCATGACCTTCCATTGCATATTCATCAATGGCTCCTATTATTGTCATTTAAGAGGGGCTTGATCCTAGGACCTTGGTCCCTAGGTATAGTTATAAATAGTGACTTCAACAACTATTGTAACACACAAAGATTCTGACAAACTTATGCTACACACTATTCCAAGCTGAATAATACTTACTTTTTGTCTAACGTTATTCTTATTGCTGGCTTAGGAAGCCTTACTCTCAAAATTAAGTTGTATGCTATTTTATCTCGATTTTAACGCTAAGTCTTGAATTTTATTTAATTTATTTATCATTTCGGGATCAAATCATTTCCCTTGTATATAAATCACGTTATAAATTTAATTGTACCGTTTTACAGGTAAACAAATACCTAACTGTGCCATTATATATATATATATATATATATATATGATACAAATAACGGAGAAATGTGTAAAATTACCCTGAACTATGGGATTTGGAACAATACTGGCCCCCGTCTACCTATCGGGGATAGTTTTAAGCCCTATTTCATTTTATATTTGACCACATTATTTGGCATTTGCATGACATTTTTCTCTTTATATTTTGTGGGCCTCTCTTTTGGAATGCAAAAATATCTAATATTCATGTGGAATAATTTTAGCTTTTATTCACTTTCATTTTCCATGATAATTTCGTCCCGCTGATCTCTCATTTTCATTAATTTGCAGGTGGTGATAGACATGGAGTAATGTGAATAATATGGAAAAATATAAGTAAACTTATCAAAGATATGCATCACAAAAGAATTAACAACTTGCTAGAAATAAACAATAAATATTTTCACAGAAGAATTAACACTTAGTTCTCTAAGTGTATTTTTGTAAGGACCTGATCGGTCGTTCTGATTCGGTGGTTTGAGGTCATGATTAGCTTCGTATGGTCTATTATGACTTGTGTGTATTATCAGTTTTGGATTTCGAGTGATTCGGGATTGATTTCATAAAATAATTCTCAATTTAGACGCTTTAAGTTGGAAGAGTTGACCAAGTTTGACTTTTGTGAGTTTTACCTCGGATCGGAGTTTTGATGTTCTCTCTATGTCAGGATGGTGATTATGGACTTTGGCATATGCTTGAATTTGAATTTGGATGTTTCTAGAAGGTTTTGGTACCAATTGGCAATGTGAAGGTTTGGAAAGTTCACAAGTTTCACTGAGCATTGACATCGATGTTATCGGGTTGGATTTTGGTTCTGGGAGTTGAAATAGGTTCGTTATGTCATTTAAACCTTGTGTACAAAATTTGAGGTGATTATGAGTTGATTTCGGCGTAAGTTTGTAATTTGAAATTTTGAAATAATTCATTAAGCTTGAATTGAGGTGCGGTTCATCATTTTGATTTTATTATCTGTGATTTGAGGCCTCGAGTAGGTCCGCATTATGTTTTGGAACTTGTTGGTATGTTTAGATGGGGTCCGGAGGGGATCAGGTGAGTTTCGGGGGATGATTTCATTCTTAGTTGCTGCTGATTTCTGATGCCTCAATTATTCTTCGCGATCGCGAAGATGTAGCCGCGATCAAGTAGGTTAAGTCTGGAGCTCGGTATTTTCTTCTTCGCATTTATGTAGTGTTGAGCTAGGATCTGGAGGTTATGTCTTCGCGTTCGCAAGGGTCTAGGCCACGTTCGTGTAGTCTGATCAGTGCATCACGTTCGCAAGATATATGTCACGAACGCGTATAGTAATTTTAAGCTATGACCTTTGTGCTTCTTGATCGCAAAGGTGTTTCTATGATTGTGATGAGTATTCCTGGAGCTATGTTACAAAGTACTCTATTTCAAAAGTTTTGGTCATTTCATCATATTTTGAGTTATGGAGCTCCGATTTGGGTGATTTTGGAGACGATTTTGACCACATGGATTGGAGTAAGTGTTTTTAACTCGGTTTTGATTATATTCCATGATCTCATCTTCGATTTTAGTATTATTTGATGATTTTAGAAGAGAAATTGGGGGTTTTTGTCTAATGCTTTTCTAAAGTGAATAATTGATTTTTGAACATCAATGCGGGATCGCATTTGAGCGAAAGTAGTATGGTTCGACTCGCATTCGAATGGGTTATAAATATTTGTGAGTTTTGTTGGGTTTTAAGGTGTGGGTTCGGGTTGACTTTGAGTATTTTATTAAAGATTCGACCTTTATTGCTTGGATTTATTTCCTAAGGCATTATTTGATATCTTTGGGTTACTTTTGGCTAGTTTCGAGCCATTCGGAGGTTGATGGCGCGGGATGGCATTTCTAGAGTATTGATTTGGCTTGCTTGAGGTAAGTATCTTACCTAAACATGGTTGAGGAACTAGTTGCCTGAGTTATTTGTGATAGCTATGTGCTATGGGTGCGCATATGTGTGGGATTTGATCCCATGTGCGAGCAACATGGTATTTATCAATGCTAGGTATAGTGCTTACGCTATGACATGCCTTAAATTGATTTTCTAAGCTTTATGATGTGATGTTTCTCATATTTGTAACCCTGTTCTGAACTATTTGATCTATGTTTGAGGTTACATGGAGTTTATTCTTCTAAAAGAACTTGGTAATTTCTATTTCCATGATGAAATTGTCGTTTCGAGCTATGATATCACACTTTGAACATGCATACACTTTAGCATGTCATTTATACCAGTACAAGAGTATGAAATCTGATATTCATTAATCATATACATGTATTCTTGTATATTTGCTTCTGTGTGATATGATTTGGACTGGAGGCATGTGACCATGTCGGACGGATTGTGTTGTTATGCTTGTGACCATGCCGGGAAGATTACATTGTTATGCATGTGACAACGCCAGACGAATTGTGTTGTTATTCCTGTGACTACGCTGGGAAGATTGTGGTATTATACTTATGACCATACCAGGTAGATTGTATTTTTATGCATGTGACTACGCCAGGCGGATCCGTGATATTGAGTATATGATAATCAAATATCAATCCGTTGCAGCGCACAATCCAATCCAAAATAGAAATCACATCACAACTCTCAGACCCACACCAGAATCTTAGTAACCAAACTAAATCAGTAACCAGCTCTCCTAGAGCTCATATCAACCAGAAACTCGTTGGTTTCTCACAATCCACGTGTACACCATTAAGATAGAAACATGACAGGGTGACCCTAGGGGGATGGATCCATATCCACACGCAGCACGGCCAATTCAAATTTATCCATATCCACAGTGCTTACGATATGACATGCCTTAAATTGATTTTCTAAGCTTTATGATGTGATATTTCTCATATTTATAATCCTGTTGTGAACTATTTGATCCATGTTTGAGCTTAAATGGAGTTTATTCTGCTGAAAGAACTTGATAATTTCTATTTCCATGAAGAAATTGTCATTTCGAGCTATGATATCACACTTTGAACATGCATACACATTAGCATGTCATTTATACCAGTCCAGGAGCATGAAATCTGATATTCATTAATCATATACATGTATTCTTGTGTATTTGATTTTGTGTGATATGATTTGGACTAGAGGCATGTGACCATGCCGAGCGGATAGTGTTGTTATGCATGTGACCATGCCAGGCTGATATTTATTAATCATACTCAATAAGTATGCAATTCACCCGACATGGTCACATGTATAAAAACACAATGCTCTATGCATGGACACAGACATAACAACACAATCTGCCCGGCATGGTCACCTGCCTTCAGTCCAAATCATATCATACATAAGCAAATATACAAGAATACATGCTCCTGGACTGGACCACACCGGTCTGATAGCACATTGAATTGGTCGTATTGCGTGTGGATATGGATCCATCCCCCTAGGGTCATCCTCTCATGTTTCTCTCTTGATGGTGTACATGCGGATTGTGAGAAATTGATGGATTTCTGGTTGATGTGATCTCTAGGTGAGCTGGTTACTGGTTTAGTTTGGTTACTAAGATTCTGGTGTGGGTCTGAGAGTTGTGATGTGATTTCTATTTTGGATTGGATTGCGCGCTGCAACGGATTGATATTTTATTATTGTATTTATTCTTTACTTGCAATATTCCTTAGTTGTTTACTTGGTTTATTTTCATATCATCCCTATATGCTGGATTGTTGATTGAGCAAAGTATATTAAGAAACTTTTGTGCACCAATGTGGTCCTATCTATAATTTTCATGCTTCGTTGATATTAATGTTTTGTACTTGTTGGAAATTATGAACTCTACAGGTGATTAGCGAATATCATTTATAACCCTTGCTTCTATTACCTCGCTGAGGTTAATTATGATACGTATTGAGTACATGTGGTCGGTTGTATTCACACTACACTTCTGCACCTTGCGTGCAGATCTTGGAGTTGTTGCTGTTGTGCATGGCAGGAGCTGGCGTTGAAGATGTACCGTCTTTCCGAATATAGCTGCCACTTGTTCTTGGTAGCTGTAGATTTGTAATCTGTTTATGTGCATTCCAAACAGAGGTTGAATTTATACCAGCTTTGTAAATCTAGGTGTTAGTGGCTCATGACTTGTATTACTAATTCTTGGGTTATTGTATAGAGATTCAACTATTTCACTTATTGATTCATCTTATCCTTATTGGAAATATGTTTACTGTTATTTAGCTTACCTGTAGGGTTAGGTTAGGTTCCATCACAACTAGTTGGATTTTAGGTCGTGATAATTATTTTATTATGATGATAATTCAATTTTTTGCAAAAAGAAAATGATTTTCTGCTACATTAAGGTTCTACACATCAGAGCTGATATGAGCTACTAATATTCTACCTTTTCAAAGAATTAAAATAATGTTTTTGAGATTGTTCAACTATTATTAACATTCTCTATGTCATTTTTAATAAAATTGTAGGTCTTGAAAGTATTTCTTAACTTTTTAATATAAAATTGTATGCCCTGCAAACGCGAAGAACAACAAATACCAACTGACAAAACACTCTGCGCAATGACAAATCTACTCCCGCGATCGCGACTGATGCAAACTTTGAAATGATCTTAAATCAACCTGAAGCACATACAAACAAGTCCCAAAATATAATACGAAGCTACTCGAGGCCTCAAATCACACAAAATAATATTAAAACAACGAATCACACCTCAATTCAAGCGTAATGATATAATTTAGATTTCAAAATTCTTAATTTATGCCGAACACATCTAAATAAATCAGAATGACCCCAAATTTTGCACACAAGTTCTTAATGCTATAACGAACTTCCAACTTTCGAAACCAAAATCCAAACCCGATAATATCGATCTCAACTACCGGTCAAACTTATAAACTTTTGAAACCTTCAAATTGCCAACTTTCGTCAAATAGAACCAAAACTTTTTAAAAATATCCAAATAAGAATCCGGTCATATTCCCAAGTCAAAAATCACCATCCGGACCTAACGGAACCATCAAAACTTTGATACGATGTCAAATACACAAAAATCAAACTTGATCAAACCTTCTAACATAAAGTTTCAATATTGAGATTCATTCTCCCAAATCGATCTCAAACAAGTCAAAACCAAAAATCTACATACATGCAAGTCTTAATACATCACATTAAGCTACTCAAAATCTCAAACTACCAAACAGAATGCAAGTGCTCAAAATAATCAGTCAGATCGTTATAGTAATATGAGTACAACCGACCCTATGTACTTAGTAAGTATCTTGACTACCCGTAGAGAAATAGTGGCAAGGTTTTAAGTTAAGAGATACTCACTTTGCAAAACCTATGTAACTAAATAACATATATAATACAGAGAAAATATTCTAGAAGGACAATTACAAACTAAACAATATCAACAGTGAAGGTGCACAACTAGGATAAGGTAATAATGTAATGACTCAGCCAGTAGTTTTAAGAATATGCATTTCGTTCATCCATTTGAAGTGTTGAGTAGCTTCGTACAATGTATTATGACTTGTGTGAGTCATCGATTTTTATTTTCAGGTGTTTCGGAATTAGTTTGGAAGAATGAATTTAATGATTAAAACTTAAGTTGGAAGAGATGACCAAGTTTGAATTTTTAGTATTTGACCTCGGATCGGAGTTTTGGTGATTCCGTTAGGTCCATATAATGATTATATTTTTGGTCGTATGCCCAAAATTTCATTTGGATATTTCTAGAAGGCTTCCGCACTAATTGGCGAATGTTGGAAAATTTAAGAGTTTGGAATGTTCATAAGTTTGACCGGGAGTTAACTTTGATTATATCGGGTTCAGATTATAGTGTCAGGAATTGGAATAGCTTCGTTATACCAGTTGGGACTAGTGTGCAAAATTTGGGTTCTTTCCGGGTTGATTTGGTATGTTTTGGCACGCGTTTTGGAAGTTGAAAGTTCATTAAGTTTGTATCAAGGTGCAATACATCATTTAGTTGTTGTTATGCGTGATTTGAGGCCTCGGATAGGTCTGTGATTTATTTTGATACTTGTTGGTACATTCGGATGCGGTCTCAAGGGACTCGGGTGAGATGCAGACTTGTTGCAGATCATTTTTCATTCATGTGTAATGGCTGGTTTTTGTTGGATCTGATGTTGACGCACCTGCGGGGTAATAGGAGAAGGTGAGATGATGGAAAATGCGGTCATATGGGCGCATAAGCGAAGAGAGGATGGATCATGGAAGACTGCTGAAGCAGAATGCTGGGAGCATCTGCACGTCCACAGGCGCGGGAATTCAATCACAGAAGCGGAAGACAACTTATTTGGGAGATTGCGCTGAAGTGGAAGAGAGTCCGCGGGTGCCAGAGGTTAGTTGGTTAGTGGAGTCCACAGAAGCGGAGATTTTGTCACAGAAGTGCAGCCGCAAAAGCGATGCAACAGAAGAAGCTATTATTATCGCAGATGCGAAGGTGCTTGGGAAAAAGCTATATTATCGAGGGCTTGGTTATTTTAATCATATTTTGAATTATGGAGCTCGGATTGAGGCAATGTTTGAGGCGATTTTCACCATATGGATTGGGTTAAGTGTTCTCTACCCAGTTTTGATTATATTTCATGAAACTATCCTTGTTTTTGGCATTTGGTTGATGATTACAAAGGATAAATTGGGAATTTATCTAAAATTTCATAATGTAAATGTTTGAATTATGAACATCGATTCGCAGTTGGATTTGAGAGGAACTAGTATCGTTGGATTCGTAATTGAATGGGTTATCGAATCCTTTGAGTTTTATTGGGTTCTGAGGTGCGGGCCTAGGTTTGACATTTTGACCAACTTTGGGATTTTGATAAAAGATTCCACTTTTATTGATTGGGATTGTTTCCTTTGGCATTATTTGATGTTCTTGAGTTGTTTTTGCTAGTTTTGAGTCATTCAGAGGTTAATACGTGAGGAATGGTATTTCTAGAGTATTATTTGGCTTGCTCGGTATTGGGTTCGGCTAGTTCAAGGCAAGTAACACTTCTAAACTTGGGGTTGAGGGTATAAACCCCTGAATATATGTGTTATGTGTTTTGTGTTGAGGTGACACCCATGCTAGGTTAGGGGCGTGTAGGCATTCACTGTGTGAATTGTGACTCGGTTAATTCTGTGGTACTCTGTAGTTACCTAATATTGTCTTTATCCAAGAAATGTTTACGTGATAGAGTAATTGAGCTGTGATCCATGTTAGAAACCATGATAAGGCAATATGCTTATTCTATTGAGACCTGCTGAGGTCATTTCTATTGTTGAGTTATTTGCTTAAACTTTACAATTACATGCTCAGTCATAGTCATTCATTTGTATATCATATCTCAGTCTCTGCTATCATGTATTGTAACAATATGTTATCATTGTTTGGGCTGACTGGCATGAGATTTGTGAGCCCGAGAGACTAGAGAGATTGATGACTGAGTTGGGGATTGAGAGCCCTATTATGAGTGATATTGATGGGGTCGGGTTGCATGTCGCAGTAGGTTTATTTGATTCATGATGGGATCGGGCTGCACGTCGCACCCGGCTATATTGGCTTATAATAGTTCCTTGGCAGGATTTGCCCTTCCAGAGTCTGACATACCAACAGTGAGCGCAAGTTTTATTGATTCATGTTAGGATCGAGCTACGAACCATAGCAGGTACCATACAATGCTGAGTGACTGAGTGTGCTGAGGGATTGAGCATGATGAGTGGGAGTGTGAGACAGTGAGATTGAGTACTCTAAGAGTGTGAGTACATTAGTTCATCACTCTCATACATTGCATTGACATGTGTAATTGACATACAAGCATAGAGATGCATTTCCTCGTGCTACACGGTATTGTGACATTCATGACTTCACATGCACATTGACATGTAGGCATAGAGATATACTTTCCTCATGCTATCTGAGATTGAAATATTTTATCTATTGTTGAAAGTCTTTGGGAAAAATCACACTTTTTTTATATACTCATATTTTGGTCATTTCATTGAAAGATTTGGATTTTACTATTATACTTGAAAAGCATGCCTATTTTTCCGTAACTGTGGACGAGTTGAGCATCATATCTTTGACTTGCTTCTTGTAATACTTTTATCATATTGTTATGAGTTATTGTCTGCTATTGGTGTTGGACTCTGACCTTTTGTCAAAGCTCGTCACTACTTTCAACCTAATGTTTGGTTTGTTACTTATTGGGTACATGGGGTCGGTTGTATGCATACTACACTTCTGCACCTTGCATGCAGATTTTGGATGTTGATGTTGTTGTGTATAGCGTGAACTAGGACTGAACATGTACCTGCATTCCTGTCATAGCTGCCTCTTGTTTTTTGTAGCTTTTGAATTAATAATCTACTCATGTTATATCAAACGGATGATGTATTTGTTTCATACCAGCTTTGTAAACTCTAATTCTTAGAAGCTCATGATTTGTACTACCATCCGTGGGATTTTGTATAAAATCTCAGTTCTTTCCTCATTTATTTTCTCTATTAAATCTCATTTGAATAGGATTGGTTATATTTGTCTTACCTAATGGGTTGGGTTAGATGATATCACGAATAGTTGGATTTTGGGTTGTGACAAGTTGGTATCAGAGTTCTAGGTTTATAGGTTCTACAAATCATGAGCAAGAGTGTAGTAGAGTATTGCGGATCGATATGATGAAGTTTATACCTATCTTCGAGAGGCTAAAGGGCATTTAGTATAAATTTCCCATCTTTATTTCTTTATCTTGTGGAATTGATAGAGCTTGAAGCGTATCGCTTTGAACTTCTTCCACTCACTCGTACGTACATGAGTTCTCGGTATCAGCGGTGCATCGATGGCTTGTGATTACATAGATAAGGTAGATGTGTTTTCTTTGTGCTAATGATGGGCAGTCTAGAGGACTTGAGGCCGGGTTTTGACTGTAGCTTGAGCGCGGTGATTTCGGTTGTGTGGGCACATGCTTTTGGACTTATATGTCCGATAGTGTCCTTATGAGTGAAATTTGTGGCTTGATGAGTGGTAGGTTGGCTATATGATGAGTACGATGTGACTGTGGGATGTGTTAAGATGGTTTGAATGTGACGAGGAGAGTTTTCTTGAAATATAAAAATGACGATTGGGTGCTTTATTTGCATCTTGATGTGACATATATTCTCGAGTTATGAGTATGTTGAAGGATCTTTCATGTTGTTTAATTGCGGAACAAATTAGCTTTTTATGTCTTTTTGATGAGATCAGACCCGGGAAGATTAAGTGATTGCATATTAGTTGTGGCTTTGAAACAGTATAGAGAGATGTCATTTTGAGGCTAAACATGTGGGTTATCACCTGGGGGCAATCTATGGATGTGTGATCCTTATGATGTATTACGAAGGCTTCCTTTCCTACCAATGGATATATGTATTGCGATTTGAGTTTGGATTGGTTGAGAAAGTTGACCTGACCACCACGAGGATGAATACGAGCTTAGTAGATGATTCAGGTTATTATATGATTTGTGTTACATGAGCTTATGAAAGATTTAATTGAATCTCGTTGTAGTATTATAGTAGTAATAGAGTATGAGCATTGTGAGTTATCGAGTGTTTTGATATATGGCTTTGAGCCAAGTGGGGGAGTCTTCTATCGACGGTTTGATTGCATGAGTATGTGTTGTATAGGTTTTGGTCTGAGGCATACTTGTGGATAGGTTGTGACTTGCATAGGATGGTTTTTAGTATGAATTAAATAAGGAAATATTTGGATGCATGGTGTATTAAACTCTATGGGTATATGGGAATCATGGAATAATTGAGTTATTATTTGTGAAGGAAGTAGTGCGCATTGAGTAGGAATTTGGTTGATTGCGTTAAGGCAGGGTTACTTCTTTCGGTGTTGTTGTGCTAATGGGACATAGGTTGTTCGGCCCGTTTGGTCAATATAATTGATATTTAAGAAGAGTAGATGGCTCTTGAGAAGGTTCTAATGGATTCAAGATTTATATGTGGCAATTGAGAATTTTCCACACTTGTATATGGCTAGAATCTGAGATTTGGATCGGATGGTGTCCGGACTTGGGATATTTCTATATCATTATGGATTCCCTATTTCAGTATCAGGAAGGTGAAGGGAACGACTTTAGATCCACAGGAGGTCTATTCAAAGTGGGTGTCTCGATCGTGGTACTTTTTGGGGTGCTTAAGAGGGAATACAATGACTTATGGGCCTTAGGGCGGTGTGGTTTTATGCTATGTTCTATGGTGGTGAGCTTTGGGTAAGTATCGTGGTGTTCTACTAAGGAGAAGTGTAATGTCATTGGCCAAGGAGGTTCATCGGTTGGCTAGTTTGGGAGTTTTTCTTGCACACTCTAGAGAAGGAGGGGTAATTGTGCAAACTAGGACTGAATCATCGCTTGTTGTGGAAGTTAAAGAGAAGCAATACAATGATCCATTATTGGTACAATTGAAAGAGGGAATTCATAAACAGAAGACTATGGCTTTTTCTCTCGGCATGGATGATGGTACACTAAGGTACCAAGGGCGGTTATGTATTCCACATATAGATGGCACCATTTGAGGCATTATATGGTAGGAGATGTAGATCTCTCATTGGGTGGTTTGAGATTGGGAAAGCTGAATGGATAGGACCAGACTTCGAGCATCAGGCTATGGAGAAGTTCAAAATCATTAACAAGCGGTTGAAGACTGCTCAGAGTCGTCAGAAGTCCTATTCGGATGATCGTCGCAGAGATTTGGAGTTCCAAGAAGATGATTGGGTATTCTTGAAGGTTTCTCCCATGAAGGGAATAATGTGGTTTGGCAAGAAAGGAAAATTGAGCCCAAGGTATGTCAGATATACAGAATCATTCGGGATGTTGATCAGGTGGCGTACAAGCTTGAGCTACCACCTGAGATGTCATTAGTGCACCCCGTATTTCATGTGTCTATGTTGAAGAAGGTAGTAGGAGATCAGTCGCTTATTGTGCCAATTTAAACTATTAAGGTTAATGAAGAACTGACCTATAAAGAAATTCCAGTTGCCATTCTTGATAGGCAAGTCCGAAAACTGAGAAATAAAGAAATTGCCTCCGTGAAGGTGTTATGGCGAAACCAGCAGGTTGAAGAGGTTACTTGGGAGGCCGAGGAAACGATGAATAAGAAGTATCCTTATTTGTTTGAATTGCTATATAATCATTCTATGAAATTATCGCCTATGAATTTTGTATCACTTGTACAGTTGATGTTAAAGGTGTTCCTTTCAGGTTATATGGTGCTTGTAAGGTCACGGTTGGCGTTGTTTTGTATTAAGTTATGTCATTTGATTATGTATATGTTGTTAGGATGTGTTTTTGGAGTTCTCTCGTAGGTGGATAGGCCTAGTTACAAGGGAAACTCTAGCGAAAGGTTTGGAAATTTAGGGAGTTAGTCAAAATTTGGGACTCCTGGCATGTGTTATGGCAGTCGAGTCACATCAGATGCTAGTACTGGACTTTGGCCCTCATTCGAGGACGAATGATCTTAAGTGGGGGAGGATGTAAGGCCCCATAAATTGTACCTAAAAACTCGGGACTTCGTGGTGTCGGGGTAGACTTATGTGTTCATGATTGTAAATATTCTTCGTGCCGAGAAAGCTCGCCACAGTATGGACTTTTTGGGTTGAACGGTGTACTGGGGAGTAAAGGAAATATTATTCGTTTTGGGGAGACACTACCACGGTACGCTTGTGGAGATTTCCATAACGTTTTCAAAAAACATTTCTGGGCACAGTTTTCACTGCGGCGCCCCATGCGGCGTGGCTGTGCTAATTCTGGGTTTTTATAGCCCGACCCCCATTTCATTTATCTAGCCTAAGGGTTCATTTTTGGGGGATTTTCTGGTGTTTTAGAGAGAGGGGAGAGCGACTCTAGAGAGAGGATAAGGAGGACTAAGGATTCCACTACTCTACCTTGAATCAAACATTGCAATTTCATCAAAGGGTTGCTAGGGCTTCAAAGAGGTAAGAATTTCTTTCCCCAATTCTTCAATTTCGAAATTTAACTAGAAATGGGTAATTAGAAAGATAAGTTTTGGGCATGGGAGTTGTCCATCTTGCATGCATGTATTATCAAGGGGGTGTAAGGATATTGTTGAGCTAGAAATGGTAGATAATGGGTTAGTGATGATGGAATCCTCCATAAAAGGACCTTGGAACTTTAATGCACACACAAATATTTGATAAAATGCTCAAATGAGCTAGAATCATGATCATCTTCCTAATTTTGGTTCAATTTGTTATATTTCTAAAATAGATTGAAGTTGCTAAGATTTCCGGAATATTTTAGAGTGAAATGAAGCTCAAATGAGGTATGTTGTCTAAACTCTTCTTATAAATCGAGCATTCCGAATAAGTTTTGTGACAAAGATATATGTTTAATTCGTGTTTCAAATGCTCTTATCATGTTGTAATATAAATTGAGGATGTGTTCCAAACTATGGATTGTTTATCTACATGTTATAATTCCAAGTCGTAATTTATGAGAAAGGTATTATGACAAATTGTGTAGAGAGCGTTATTGGAATTACACCTCCACCCGCATACATTGGGATGAGGGGGCATGACCGCACTGTGTAGGTATTGGTATCATTGATGCAATTCCACCCGCATATATTGGGGTAAGGCAGCATGGCCGCTTTGTGTTAGTTTTTAGTACTGTGGTTATACCTCCACCCGCATACATTGGGGTGAGGTGGCAGGGCCGCTTGAGTAGAGTTGTGGTATTGTGTTTACACCTCTACCTGCATACATTGGGTGAGGCGACAGGGCTGCTTTGTGTAAAGATGGTTACAGAGGATCGCATCATAAATTCTTTAAATGTTATTGACAACTCTTGATAAGCTTGCTTTGGATTAAACGACTATCTATGCTATTCTATTGTCGCCATGATTCATCATATTAATATTGTACTTCCGAGTTCTCAAATTGGTGTTTGGTTTTCATACTAGTACTATTCTACATGTACTAACGTCCCTTTTTCTGGGCGCGCTGCATCTTTAATGGTGCAGGTTGTTCCACAGCGGAGGATATTGACCAGGTGGTTCCACATGTACCAGTACTAAATTGGTTTTTGGTTTTCATGCTAGTACTATTCGACATGTTCTAACGCACCTTTTACCGGGGGTGCTGCATCTTTAATGGATGCAGGTGGTTTCACAACGGGGGATATTGACCAGTGATAGCGATGCTCATTATTCCCAGCTAACTCGGTGAGCCCCATCTCATTCCGAGGTTATGCATCTTTGCTTTCGTATGTGTTATCATGTTTTGAGGTATAGATGGAGCCTTCTTTTCGGCACTATCATTGTACTCTTAGGTATCTTTAGAGGCTCCATAGACTTAGTGTGGGTTGTCTATGGGTGTTGGGAATGTTAAACAAGTTGTGTTCTGATTGAATCACTTGTTCCACTTTGAACCATGAAGGTGTGTGTGTTTTGAGACTTATTAAATGAAGTACTAATGGTAATGAATCTGGTATTGTCTACATGATCTCCTTGTTGGTTAATTAACGAAGTTATGTATACTCTTAAAATCATGAGTGAGTTTGGTAGAAAGTATTCAATAGGATTTCTTGACCGGGTTAACTTAGTTGAGCGGCGTTCGCGCTCCCCGAGGTCGAGGCATGATAAGAAGTGTAAACTTGAGGGTAATTAGTAAGGAACTCAGAGAAATAAGACAGCTTAGTAGTAGGTTGGATCAACACGGTAATGGTATGATCAGTGTTTTAGGTACTTATGATGCGGTGAGTCTCTACAGGTGTTTTGTGGCAATACTCTTGGGTTTGGCGACCTACGTGACATGACTTGGTTGAGCTAGAGAGTTTCAGTTCTGACGTCTTGGTTATGTGCAAATGGGCTTCAAAGTGTTCTCGATAATTTCTGCCACAATTTAAGATAGATATTATCTACAGGTATGAGCGGCATGTTGCGTGTTGTACTTTTCACCTGAATGGAATCAAGTGGAAGGTTTCCGATTTATTAGGTACGTATTTCTCTTGTGACTCAGAGTTGTTAATGAGATTCTCGTGCTTTTCACATGATGCCATGATAGATGTGGTGTGTTGCGTGGGAATGAGATTAACTTGTGAAAGGTCATGGTTCAGTTTTTAAGGGAAGGTCATTGATTATTATACAATATGGACAATTTCAGATGACTAGATGAAAGCTATTACTACTTGGTATTGCTTGAGAAGGGTGCGCATTTCAAAAGGCGCACTTTGTTTTGACTTACGGGTGCATTATTGGTATTGTGGTACTCGCCTGGTTGATCGACTACTGATATTAGGATTTTTTTGATGTGGCATGAAAGAATTATAGAAGTATTTCTCATGGGGATGTTTATGTATGATAGATGTGCTAGTCATTTGAGTGGTGGAGTTGGGATCGGCTATGGTGATTCATGTGTTCTATAGATTTAGAAATTGGGAGATCTCGGAAGTAGATTATTTCAGAGTTGGGGACTGTGAAGATGTGGCAAAGGTTAGCTAGATGGTATTTGGTTCTATGGTTAGGTCATTGTGACTTTTTGAGGGCTATTTATCTATTTGGGGATGACCAGAGTTGATTTTGAGGCCCACTGGTAGGCCCGAGGAGGATGTGTATTCTACACCGGGCAAGATTTGTTGACTCAACACCGTTATTGTTGAAAGGTGTGTCACCGTCATTCTGATATGTTCTATGTGTTACTCCTCTATGCTACCAGGGGTGGTGATTCATTGATTATATGAACACATGGTGCGGTTCTGTTTGGGACTTATAGCATAATTTGAGCGAGATGGTTATTCAGGTGTTGAATAGTCGATTGTGCCTTAAATATGGTCTTTCCAGGATGTGGTATATTTGTTTATTTGCTCTTCTATGGTTATGGTCATACGCCTTGTGTATTTGATGTCGAATCGCGTGTAGTTGTTAATTTTGAGCATTATGGCTGGAGGTATTTCATATAGACCGGTGTCTGGATGGGACACGCATTGCAGCGGAGTTATGTTGGGATATGATCCTTTGTATTAGATTCGTGTGTCATGGTTCTACTATGTATGATGGGTTTATAGCATTGTTGGTTTGGTGGTACTTGTTGAGGTTGCGAGGCGGTTCTCTCATTTGAGTCATGTTCCATTTTGGGTGCATTTGACCCGTTGCCTATTGGTGCATGGATTGCACGATATGTTGCTTAAAGTTGTATTAGTGTGGATGCTAATAGAATAGTTATGTTTTAGGTGCTAAGGTCATTGGACCTAGAATGTATACTATCGGATTTGATTACGGTATGTTTGGAGGAATAATATCGGAAGTCAGCTTAGAATTTGGAATGAGGTTTTACATGCTATGAGGTTTATTACTTATATTGGGTTTGTTTTGAGCAGCTAATGTGATCGAGAATGATTGTTACGAGTATGCGGGTTTTGTAGTATATCATGTGATTACACCATGTGTTATGGATATGGCTTGATATAGCATGATCAGACTTTTACTATGTGTAGGTGTGAGATTCACGTCTTGTAAGGATATCTGGATGTTGGAAATTGGGTTCTAAAGTTTACATACTTAGGTTGAAGTAATGATCTTAAGTTATGTTGTGTTGTCGGGCCTATATGGAATAGGGTGACATGGGATCACCCCTAGGTATGTGCGTGGTAAGGTTACACTGTGATTTGACGGCTTAAAAATAACTCTTGGCACGTTTGAGGATGGATGTATGTTTAAGTGAGGGAGAATGTAACGACCCGACCATTTGTTTTGAGGATATGCATTTTGTTCAGTGATTTGAAGTGTTGAGTAGCTTCGTATAATGTATTATGACTTGTGTGAATCGCCGGTTTTAGTTTTCAGGTGATTCGCAATTAGTTTGGAAGAATTAATGTCATGATTGAAGCTTTAAGTTGGAAGAATTGACCAAGTTTGACTTTTTAGTATTTGACCTCGGATCAGAGTTTTGGTGATTTTGTTAGCTTCATATGATGATTCTGGAGGTGGGTGTATGCCCGGAATTTTATTTGGATATTTCTAGAAGGTTTCGACATTAATTGGTGAAAGTTGGAAAATTTGATGGTTTGGAATGTTATCGGGAGTTGACTTTGATTATATCGGATGTTGATTGTGGTTTTGGGAATACAAATAGCTTCGTTAAGTCATTTAGGACTTGTGCGCAAATTTGGGTACATTCCAGGTTGATTTGATGTGTTTCGGCATTCGTTTTGAAAGCTAAAAGTTCAAAAGTTCATTAAGTTTAAATTGAGGTGCGATTTGTCATTTTGATGTTGTTATGCCTGATTTGTGGCCTCAAAAAGGTCCGTGTTATGTTGTGGGACTTGTTTGTACATTCGGACGGGGTCTCGAGGGGCTCAGGTGAGATGTGAACGTGTTTCAGATCATTTTTCATTCATTTGTGATGGCTGGTTTTTTCTGGATCTGATGTGGACACACCTACGGGGTATTGGGCGCAGGTGTGATGGTCGTAGATGTGGTCACATAAGCGTAGAAGCAAAGCAAGGTTGGATGAGGGAAGATCACAGACGCGGAATACCGGGCGCATCTGCGCGTCCCCAAGCGTGAGAATTCGATCACAGAAGCGGATGGCATGTTGTTAGGGAGATTGCATAGAAGTGGAAGAGAGTCTGCAGGTGTGAGAGGTCAGCTGGTTAGTGGAGTCTGCAGAAGCAGAGATTGTGTCGCAAAAGGCTATTATTATCGCAGATGCAAAGGTGCGTGGGAAGAAGCTATATTTTCAAGGGCTTGGTTATTTTATTCATATTTTGAGCTATAGAGCTAGGATTGAGACGTTTTTTGAGGTGATTTTCACCATATGGATTTGGGTAATTATTCTCTATCCTGTTTTGATTATATTTCATGAATCCACCAACGGATTTTGGCAATTAGGTTGATGATTACGAAAGATAAATTGGGTGTTTTTTGTCTAAAATATTATAAAGTGAATTTTCGAGTTTTGAATATCGATTCAGAGTTGGATTTGAATGAAACTAGTATGGTTGGACTCGTAATTGAATGAATTGTCAGATTGTTTGAGTTTTATCGGGTTCCGAGGTGCGGGCCTTGGTTTGACTTTTTGGTTGAATTTGGGCTTTTGATTAAAGATTCCTCTTTTATTGATTGGGATTGTCTCTTTTGGCATTATTTGATGTTCTTGAGTTGCTTTTGGCTAGTTTTGAGCTGTTCAGAGGTTGATACGTGTGGGATGCCATTTCTAGAGTAATGTTTGGCTTTCTTGGTATTGGGTTTGGCTTATTCAAGGTATGTAATACATCTAAACTTGGCGATGGGGGTATAAACCCCTAAATATACGTGTTATGTATTTGGTATTGATGTGACACCCATGCTAGGTGACGGCCGTGTGGGAGTGCTCCTTGTGAATTGTGACTCGGTTATATTTGTGGTACTCTGTAGTTACCTAGTCTTGTTTTTATCCATGAAATTTCTATTTGATAGAGTAATCGAATTTTGATCCATGTTAGAAACCATGTTTAGGCTATATGCATATTCTGTTGAGACCCGCTGAGGTCATTTATGTTGTTTAGTTATTTGCTTAAAATTTGCAGTTACATACTCAGTCATAGTCATTATTTTGCATATCATATCTGACTCTCTATTATCATTTGTTGTCACAACATGTTATCATTGTTTGGGCTTATTGGCATGATATTTGTGAGACCAAGAGACTAGAGAGATTGATGACTGAGTTAGGTCTGAGAGCCAGATTGTGAGATATATTGATGGGGTCGGTTTGCACGCCGCAACAGGTTTATTTGATTCATGATGGGATCGAGATACACGCTGCAGCATGATATATTGGCTTATATTAGCACAGGATCTGCCCCAACGGAGTCTTACATACTAGTTGTGAGCGCAAGTTTTATGGATTCATGATGGGATTGAGCTGTGCGCCACAACAAGTACCATACAGTGCTGAGTAACTGAGTGTGCTGAGGTCTTGAGCATGATGAGTGGGAGTGCAAGACAGTGAGAGTGAGTACTCTAAGAGTGCGAGTACATTAGTTCATCACTGTGATGCATTGCATTGACATGCGTATTTCACATACAGGCATAGAGATGCATTTCTTCATGCTACACGGTATTGTGATATTCGTGACTTCACATGCACATTGACTTGTAAGAATAAAGATGTACTTTCCTCATGCTGTTTGAAATATTTTATCTGTTGTTGAAAGTCTTTGGGAAAAATCATAGTTTTCTGATATACTCATATTTTGGTTATTTCGTTGAAAGATTTAGGTTATATTGTTATACTAGAAAAGCATGCCTAGTTTTCTGTAACTGTGGATGAGCTGAGCATCATATCTTTGACTTGTTTCTTGTACTGCATTTATTATATTATTATGAGTTGTTGTTGGCTACTGGTGTTGGACTCTGAACGTTGTCCAAGCTCATCATTGCCTTCAACCTAAAGTTAGGTTTATTACTTATTGAGTACATGGGGTCAGTAGTACTCATACTACACTTCTGCACCTTGCGTGCAGATTTTGGATGTTGATGTTGTTGTGTATGGCGGGAGCTATAACAGAAGAAGTACCTCTGTTCCGGTCATAACTGCCTCTTGTTCTTGGTAGATATAGAATTAATAATTTGTTTATGTATATTTCAAATGGAAGATGTATTTATTTCATACCATCTTTATAAACTCTAAATCTTAGAAGTTCATGATTTGTACTACCAGTCCTTGGGATTTCTATAAAAGCTCAGTTATTTCATCATTTATTTTCTTAGTTAAATCTCATTTGGATAGGATTGTTCCTATTTGGATTACCTAGTAGGTTGGGTTAGGTACCATCACGACTAGTTGAATTTTGGTTTGTGACAAGTTGGTATCAGAGCTCTAGGTTCATAGGTTCTACAAGTCATGAGCAAGTGTCTCGTAGAGTCTTGCGGATCGGTATGATGACATCCATATCTATCTTTGAGAGGCTACAAGGCATTTTGGATAAACTTCTCATCTTTCTTTCTTTATCATGCGACATTGATTCAGCTTGAGCCGTATCGCTTTGAACTCCTTCCACTCGCTCGTATGTGTACGTGAGCACTCGGTATCAATGGTGCATCGACTGTTTGTGATTATATGGATGGGGTGCGAGATGTGTTTTCTATGTGTTGATGATGGGTAGTATAGAGGACATGAGTCTGGGTTTTGACCGTAGCTTGAGCAGGGTGATTTCGGTTATGTAGGCACGTGGGTTTGGACTTATATGTCTGATAGTGTCCCTGTGACTGGAATTTATGGTTCGATGAGTGGTTGGTTGGCTATATGATGAGTATGATGTGACTGCGGGATGTGTTTAGATGGTTTTAATATGACGAGGATAGTTTGCTTGAAAATTAAAAAGGACTATTGGGAGCTTGATTTTCGTTTGATGTGACGTATAGTCTCGAGCTATGAGTATGTTGAAGAATCTTTCATGTTGTTTAATTGTAGAATGAATTAGCTTTTCATGTCTTGTTGATGAGGCCAGACCTAGGAAGATTAAGTGATTGCGTATTAGTTGTGGTTGTGAAAGGGTATAGAGAGATGTCAGTTTGAGGCTAAGCAGGTAGATTATCACCTGAGGTTAATCTACGGATGTGTGATCCCTATGATGTTGTATAAAGGCTGTTTTATTCTGCCAGTAGGTATATGTGTTGCAATTTGAGTTTGAATTGGTTGAGAAAGTTGAACTGACCGTCACGAGGATGCGTGCGATCTTAGCAGATGATCCAGGGTATTATATGATTTGTGTTATATGGGGTTATCAAGGATTTAGTTGAATCTCGCCACGGTATTATGACAGTAATAGAGCATGGGCATTGTGATTTATCGAGTGTTTTGATCTATGGTTGTGAGCCTAGTGTGGGAGTCTACTATCGACAGTTTGATTCCATGCGTACGTGTTGTATTGGGTTCGGTCTAAGGCATACTTGTGGATCTGTTATGACTTGCAGAGGCTGGTTTTGAGGATTACTTAAAGAAGGAACTTTCTGGATGCATGGTGTATTATACTCTATGGGTATATTGGGATCATGGAATTATTGAGTTGTTATTCGTGAAGGATGTAGTGCTCATGGAGTAGGAAATTTCTTGATTGCGTTAAGGCGTGGTTAGTTCTTTTAGTGTTGTTGTGCTAATGGGACATAGGTCATTCGGCCCGTTTGGTTGGTGTAGTTGAGATTTTAGCAGAGTGGATGACTCTCAAGAAGGTTATAATGGATTCAAGATTTATATGTGGCAATTAAGTATTTTTCAGACTTGTATATGGCTAGAATCTGAAATTTGCATCGGATGGTTTCGGGACTTGCGGTATTTCTATATCATTATGGATTCTATATTTTAGTATCACGAAGTTGAAGGAAACAAATTTAGATCCATAGAAGGTCACTTCAGAGTGGGTGTCTCGATTGTGGTTCTTTTTGGGGTGCTTAAGAAGGAATACAACAACTTATGGGCCTTAGGACGATGTGGTTTTGTGCTAGGATATTTGGTGGTGAGCTTTAGGTAAGGATCGTGGTGTTCATTCAAGGAAAAGTGTCAACTTGAGGGTAATTAGGAAGGAACTCGGAGAAATAGGACAGCTTCGTAGTAGGTTGGATCAGCACAGTAATGGTATGATCGGTTCTTTGGGTACTTGTGATGTGGTGAGTCTCTATAGTTGTTTTGTGGTAATACCCTTAGGTTTGGCGACCTGCATGGCTAGGTTGAGCTAGAGAGATTTAGTTCTGATGGCTTGGTTATGTGCAAATGGGCTTCGAAGTGTTCTCGATGATTCTGCCACAATTTGAGATGAATATTATCTACACGTATGAGGGGCATGTTGTGCGTTGTAATTTTCTCCTGAATGAGATCAAGTGGAATGTTTCCGACTGATCGGGTATGTATTTCACTTGTGACTCAGAGTTATTAATGAAATGCTCGTGCTTTTCAGATGATGGCATGATAGACGTGGTGTGTTACGTGGGAGGATTGAGATTAGCTTATGTAAGGTCATGGGTCAGTTTTGAAGGGAAGGTCATGAATTCTTAGACAACATGGACGATTTCAGATGACTAGATGAAATTTATTACTGCTTGGTATTACTTGAGAAGGGTGTGCATTCCAGAAGGCGCATTGTGTTTTGACTTACGGATGCTTCATTGGTATTGTGGCACTCGCCTGGTTGATCTACTGCAGATATTCAGATTTTTACGATGTGGCATGGAAGAATTATAGGAGTACTTATCGTGGGGATGATTATGTATGATAGATGTGTTAGTCATTCGAGTGGCGGTGATGGGATCGGCTATGGTGATTCGTGTGTTCTATGGATTTAGGGACTGGGAGATCTCTGAAGTAGATTCTTTTGGGGGTGCAGACGGTGAAGATGTGGCTAAGGTTCACTAGATCGTAGTACGTGCTCTGGTTAGGTCATTATGGACTTTATTGGGCCATTTATCCATTTGGGGATGACTTAAGGTTATTTGGCAGCCCACTGGTAGGCTGGAGAAGGATGTGTATTCTATAATAGGTTATATTTAATGACTCAACACCGTTATTGATTAAAGGTGTGTCATTAGGTTAGAGTTGAGCTTGTTCGTGTTTTGATATGTTCTATGTGTTACTTCTCTATGGTACGATGGGTAGTGATTCGTTGGTTATATGCATACATGGTGCAGTTCTATTTGGGCCTTATAGCAGAATTTGAGCGACATAGTTATTTGGGTGTTGAATGGTCGATTGCGTCTTGATTATGGTATTTCTGGTCTGTGGTATATTTTGTTGTTTTCTTCTCCATAATTATGGTAATGTGCTTCATGTATTTGATGTCGAACTACATATAGTTGTTGATTTTAAGCATTGTGGCTTGGGGAATTTCATATGGACCAGTGTTTGGATGGGTCACGTATTGCAATGGAGTTATATTAGGATATGATCGTTTGTGTTAGATTCATGTTTCCTGGTTCTACTATGCAAGATGGGTTCATAACATTGCGGTTTTGGTGGTACATGTTGAGCTTGCGGGATGGTTCTCTCATTTGAGTCATTTTCCATTTTAGGTGCACGTGGATTGTTGCGTATTGGTGTACGGATTGCACAGTTTGTGGCTTAAGTTTGTATTGGTGTGGCATGCCAATAGAATAGTTATGTTTGAGGATATAAGGTCATTGGACCTAGAATGGATACTATCAGATTTGATTACGGTATATGTAGAAGAATAATATTGGAAGTCGACTTATGATTTTGCTTTGGTTCTTGTCGAATGAGAGAGGGCTTCAGAACCTGTTGATTTGATAAGTGGTTATGAGTTTCTGCATGTTTCTTTCATCATCGGCAGTGTATGAAGATTTGGAACGAGGTTTTACTTGATATGAGGTTTATTACCGGTATTAGGTTTATTTTAAGCAACTACTGTGATAGAGAATTATTGCTACGAGTATGTGAATTGTGTGGTATATCATGTGATTACACCTTGGGTTATGGATATGGCTTGATACAACTTGATCAGACTTATACAATGTGTAGGTGCGAGATTCAGGTCTTATAAGGAATCCCGGATATTGGAAATTAGGTTCTAAAGTTTACTGACTAAGGTTGAAGTAATGATCTTGAGTTATGTTGTGTTGTTGGGCATATATGGAATAAGATGAAGTGAGATCATCCCCGGGTATGTGCATGGTAAGGTTACACTATGATTTGAGGGCTTAGAAACAACTCTTGGCATATTTGAGGACGAACATATGTTTAAGTGGGGGAGAATGTAATGGCTCGACCAGTGTTTTTGAGCATATGCATTTCGTTCAGCCATTTGAAGTGTTGAGTAGCTTCATATAATGTATTATGACTTGTGTGAATCATCTGTTTTGGTTGTCAGGTGATTCCGAATTAGTTTGGAAGAATGAATTTCATGATTGAAGCTTTAAGTTGGAAGATTGACCAAGTTTGACTTTTTAGTATTTGACCTGAGATTGGAGTTTTGGTGATTCCATTAGGTCCGGATGATGATTCTGGACTTGGGCGTATACCCGGAATTGCATTTGGTTATTTCTAGAAGATTTCAGCACTAATTGGCGAAAGTTATAAAATTAAGGGTTTAGAATGTTCATAAGTTTTACCGGGAGTTAACTTTGATGATATAGGGTTTGATTGTTTTCCCAGGAAACGGAAGAGTTCGTTAATTCATTTGGGACTTGTGTGCAAAATTTGGGTTGATTTGATATGTTTCGGCACGAGTTTTGGAAGTTAAAAGTTCATTAAGTTTGAATTGAGGTGTGATTCGTAGTTTCGGTGTTGTTATGCGTAATTTGGGGCCTCAAGTAGGTCCGTGTTATGTTTTGGGACTTTTGGTACATTCGGATGGGGTCTCGAAGGGCTCGGGTGAGATGCGGAGGTGTTTCGGATCATTTTGCAATTATGTGTGATGGATGGTTTTGCTGGAACTGATGTGGACGCACCTGCGGGGTAATGGGCGCAGGTGTGATGGCCCCAGATGCGGTCACATGGGAACAGAAGCAGAGCAAGGCTGGATGAGGGAAGTCAGCAGAAGAGGAATGTTGGGTGCATTTGTGCGTCCGCAGGCGCGGGAATTCGATCGCATAAGCGAATGGCATCTTGTTTGGGAGATTGCGCAGAAGAGGAAGAGAGCCCGTAGGTGCGAGAGGTCATCTGGTTAGTGGAGTCCGCAGAAGCGGAGATTGTGTCGCAGAAGCGGTTATTATTATCGCAGATGTGAAGGTGCCTAGGCAAAAGCTATATTATCGAGGGCTTGGTTATTTTATTAATATTTTGAGCTATGCAGCCCGGATTGAGGCGCTTTTTGAGGCGATTTTCACCTTATGGATTGGGGTAAGTATTCTCTACCCGGTTTTGATTATATTTCATGAATATATCCTCGTTTATGGTATTTGGTTGACGATTACAAAAGATAAATTTTGGAGTTTTGTCTAAAATTTTATAAAGTGAATTTTTGATTTTTGAACATCGATTCAGAGTCGGATTTGAGTGAAAAATAGTATGGTTGGACTCATAATTGAATGGATTGTCGGATTTTGTAAGTTTTGTTGGATTCCGAAGTGCGGGCCGGGGTTTGACTTTTTTGCTTACTTTGGGCTTTTGATTAAAGATTCCACTTTTATTGATTGGTATTGTTTCCTTTGTCACTCTTTGATGTTCTTGAGTTGCTTTTGGCTAGTTTTGAGTCGTTCGGAGGTTGATAAGTGTGGTATGGCATTTCTAGAGTATTGTTTGGCTTGCTCAGTATTGGATTAGGCTAGTTCAAGTTAAGTAACACTTCTAAACTTGGTGCTGAGGGTATGAGCCCCTTAATATACGTGTTATGTGTTTGGTGTTGAGGTGACGCCCATGCTAGGTGACGAGCATCTGGACGTGCACCGTGTGAATTATGACTCGGTTAATTCTATGGTACTGTGTAGTGACCTAATCTCGTCTTTATCCATGAAATTTCTATGTGAGTTGTGATCCATGTTAGAAACCATGTTCAGGCTATATGCTTTTTCTATTGAGACCCGCTAAGGCCATTTCTGTTGTTGAGTTATTTGCTTAAAATATGTAGTTACCTACTTAGTCTTATTCATTCATTTGCCTATCATATCTCAGTCTCCATTATCAATTGTTGTCACAACATGTTATCATTGTTTAGGATTATTGGCATGAGATTTGTGAGCCCGAGAGACAGGAGAGATTGATGATTTAGTTGGGGCCTGGGATCCAGATTGTGAGTGATATTGATGTGATCGGGATGTATGCCACAACATGTTTATTTGATTCATGATGGGATCGGGATGCACGCCGCAACAAGCTATATTGGCTTATATTAGTGCTTGGACAAGATCCGCTCATCTGGAGTCTGACATACCAATAGTGAGCGCAGGTTTTATTGATTCATGATGGGATCGGGCTGCGCGCCACATGTACCGTATAGTTCTGAGTGACTGAGTGTGCTGAGGGATTGAGCATAATGAGAGGGAGTGCGGGACAGTGAGATTGAGTACTCCGAAAATGTGAGTACATGAGTTCATCACTCTCATGCATTGCGTTGACGTATGTATTTGACATGCAGGTGTAGAGATGCATTTTCTCATGCTACACGGTATTGTGATATTCGTGACTTCACATGCACATTGACTTGTATGCATAGAGATGTACTTTTCTCATGCTATCTGAGATTCAAATATTTTTATCTGTTGTTGAAAGTCTTTGGGAAAAAATACAGTTTTCTGATATACTCATATTTTGGTAATTTCGGTGAAAGATTTGGGTTTTACTATTATACTTGAAAGCATGCATATTTTTTCGTAACTGTGGACGAACAGAGCATCACATCTTTGACTTGTTTCTTGTACTACTTTTATCATATTATTATGAGTTGTTGTTGGCTATTGGTGTTAGACTCTGACCGTTATCCAAGATCGTCATTGCTTTCAATCTAAGGTTAATTTTGTTACGTATAGAATACATGGGATCGGTTATACTTATACTACACTTCTACACCTTGCGTGCATATTTTGGATGTGATGTCATTGTGTATGGAGGGAGGTGGCACTGAAGACGTACCTACATTTCGGCTATAGCTACCTCTTGTTCTATGTAGCTTTAGAATTAATAATTTGTTCATGTATATTTCAAACGAATGATGTATTTTTTTCATACCAGCTTTGTAAACTCTAAATCTTATAATCTCGTGATTCGTCCTACCAGTCCTTGGGAGTTTTTATAACAGCTCAGTTATTTCATCATTTATTTTCTCAATTAAATCTCATTTGAATAGGACTATTGCTATTTGGCTTACCTAGCGGGTTGAGTTAGGTTCCATCATGACTAGTTAGATTTTGGGTGGTGACAAATAAGCAACTCTACCAATTAGACAGGTTCAATACATACAACTCCCATCAATCCCACTCACAAAGAGGTAAGCAGATTATCATAAGTGTGCTTAATATCCATACATAACTGTAAACTTGTGCCCAGTATGGTCTGATTCCATATTCATTGCCAATGGCATGGTGAAGAGAAGCTTTCAAGAAGCAAATACATCAAGGCACAATGACAACTTTATTATCATACCAATCGGTACTCTACCAATAACTCAATAAAACATGAGATATCAACTTCACATATGTAATTCAATCTTGACAACCAAATCATCAAATAATAACAAATGCATAGATTAGCATGTGTCACGACCCCAAATTCCTTTCGTAGGATGTCGTGATGGCACCTAGTCTCTAAGACTAGGTAAGCCTATCAATGCAGAATAATAATAAATATCTGAAATAAATAAACTACAATTCAAATAATTTCAACTCCCAAAACCCGGTAGAAATAAGTCACAAGCTTCTAAGAATTTATTCTCAATGTCTCTATATGTCAAGGTCTAAATGCAATATAAGGAAGCAACATAAAATGATAGAAATGGACTTCGGAGTCTGCGGACGGTGGCAGATATACCTGGAAGTCTCCGTGCGCAGGTAACTCATTGACGTCTAGGCTGGTAAAATATACCTGGATCTGCACAAAAAGATGTGCAGAAGCGTAGTATGAGTACACCACAGCGGTACCCAGTAAGTGCCAAGCCTAACCTCGGTAGAGTAGTGACGAGGTTAGGTGAGGCCTTACTGGAATATAATAATGGCATGGTAAAATATTTATCAATATAGTAAAATAAAATGACATTGAAAATGAATCAAATAGTATGTCACATTTAATGACACCAAATAATTGCAAATAATATCTCGTGGAA
>AWOL01S0061861.1:0-18670 GCA_000715115.1 Nicotiana otophora
CGGATTTTGGGAGTGGTTATGGGTTGTTTGGTATTTTAGTTGAGAAAATATTTATCACTTACTTTGTGAGTTCGATCTTTTACTATTTAAATTGAAGGAACTTACGATTTAAATTTTTTAAAATGAGTAATTAAATTAATCAATTATGCTTGGCTTACCTGACAGTGGTGTTGGGCGCCATCACGATCTTTAATGGATTTTGGGTCATGACATCTAACTTCTTTTTGTTGGTCTGATTTTAGGAGGAGGGAAACATGAATTTACAATTTGAAAAATAAAATACGATTTTACCAAAAGAAAAAAGTCCCCTCCAAATTATTTCCCTCTAATTTTTTTGTGCCTTAATCATAGTCTTTTGTTTTCCTATTAGAGGGACTAGTGAGTCAAAACATAAACTAAAAGAAGCAGAAACCCTCAAATACTAAAAGTTACAAGAATTGAGGAGCAAAGGTACGCCTCTTCATGTGATATTGCACATCATGAGGAAATACATCTCTATGCATGTATGCCATGTGTGCCTGTCAATGCGATCCAACTCAGTGATGAACTCATGTACTCATACTCTTAAAGTATTCAATATCACTTTCTCGCACATTCCACTCATCATGCCCAATCACTCGGTATTGTATATGGCAGGGAAGATCCATCCCGGAATATACACATCAACTGATCATCAGTCACTCGGTACTCAGTACCGAGTAGGGTCAATCCAGCCCGTAGAGAAGATCCATCTCCACGTATATAATGCTTCGGACAAGATCCATGTCCAGGAAAGATCCATCCCTCAATAATATCAACCACGCTCACTGGGGGTGTACAGACTCCGGAAGGGCTCCTTCAGCCCAAGCGCTATAATCTGCACGGACAACTCACGTGCTATAATAAAACCTATAAGGCCTGCTGCAGGCGGGCAGCCCCGATCCATATAATAATCCTCACAATGAGGCCCTTGGCCTTACTCAGTCATCAATCTCTCCAGTCTCTCTCTCGTGGGCTCACAATGTCATGAAAATAGCTCAAAAATAATGATATGATGTATCAGTAAATAATAACAGAGACTGAGATATGATATGTAATGACATGAATATGACTGAGTATGGATTTTCAATTTAAAAAAAATAATTCACAGCAATATGACCTATGTGGGTCCCAAAAAATACTGGCACATAGCCCCAACATAATTTTGTTAGTATAATTCTCAGCTCAATTGCTTTAACACATAAAACTGCATGGAAAATGCCAAGATTATTTAACTGCAAAATTCCACAGAAACAATTATGTCACAATTTCTATAGTGCACACTCACACGCCCGTCACCTAGCATGTGCGTCACCTCCTAACAATCCACATAATACATATATTCAGGGTTCATACCCTCAACTCCAAGATTAGAAGAGTTACTTACCTCGAACAAGACGAATCCAAAGTCGAGCAAGCTAAACAATGCTCCAGAAATCCCATTCTGCGCGTATCAACTTCTGAACGGCTCGAATCTAGTTACAATTAATTTGATTCAGCCCACAAAATTTATAGGAATTACTTCCATATCAAAATTCGAAATTACACCCCAAAAATTACCCATGAGGCCCACGTCTTGAAATCCGACGAAACTCACAAAATCCGACAACCCATCCAATTACAAGTTCAACCATACTAATTTCACTCAATTCCGACTCCAAATTAATGTTCAAAACTCAAAAAATTGTATTATGAATTTTAGGCCAACACTCCCAACTTCCTCTTTAAATTCATTAACCAATCGCTAAAAATGAAGATAGATTCATGGAATATTATCACAAGAGAGTCAAGAATATTTATCCCAAGTTGTGTGGAAAAATTACTCTCCAAAGTTGCCCAAACCGAGCTCCAAAATGTCCAAAATGAGAAAATATTTCGTAACCCTCGTTTTTAACAATGCCCAAGCATTTCCGCCATGTAGTGCCTGGGCTCGCACCTGCACATCCACTTTTGCGGATGAAAATGCGCGCCTGTGGAAACAGCCGGCCTTCTAAAATCTCGCATCTGCGGGCTCGCAGATGCGCATTCCCATCGCACATGCGGGCAATTTCTTCGCACCTGCGAGCACTGGCCAGTTCCACTCTTGGCCTCTTCTGCGATTGGTTGCACATACATGCGGCTTCACACCTGCGATCAAGCTTCGCAGGTGCGATCACACCAGTAGGCAGCAGTTCCAGCATTTTCTTATGTCCGAATTTGTTTTGATAACCATCCGAAACTAACCCGAGCCCCTCGGGACCCTGTCCGAACATATCAACAAGTTCCATAACATAACATGGACCTACTCGAGGACTCAAATCATATCAACCAACATCAAAACGACGAATCGCACCTCAAATAAAAAATCTATGAACTTTGAACTTTTAAATTCTATAACTTGTGCCGAAACAGATCAAATCAATCCGGAATGACTTCGAATTATGCACACAAGTCACATTTCACATTAGGACCTATTCCAATTTTCAAAATCGTATTCCGACCCCGATATCAAAAAGTCAACTCCCCGATCAAACTTCCCAAAAATTAAACTTTCGGCATTTCAAGCCAAATTCCACTATGTACCTCCAAATAACTTTCCGGATACGCTTCTAAGTCCAAAATAACCATAAGAAGCTATTGGAATCATCAAAACTCTATTTCGGAGTCGTTTACACATAAGTCGACATCCGATCACTATTTTAACTTAAGCTTTAAACCTTGAAACTAAGTGTTCCAATTCATTCCAAAACCTCACCGGACCCGAACCAATTACCCTGGCAATTCACACAATAACTATAAAGTACAAACAGAGCAGTAAATAGGAAAACAAGATTGTAATACTCAAAACGACCAGTCGGATCGTTACAAAATGGTCTTCGAAAAAGAAATAATCGATTAACTGATGATCATGAGACGGAACCTCCGAAAAGTTCCAAGAAGGCATCTGTTACATAAGATTTGCCCACACAACATATGGAAGAAGATGTTTATTCGGGTAACTGCAATAAAGCTTTTATAAAATATTGAATTCTTTATTAATTTCTTTTCAATTAAACAATATTTTGTGTTTGTTTAATCATCTAGATAACTTATATTATGAATGTTTTAGGAAACATGAATATGACAAGAGAATTGGAATTTAGCTTCTATTATGGTGGCCATTTTATATTTTCTCCTTCCAGAAAATATATAAGTGGGCAGTTGATAAAAGCAAACATTGATATTGATTTCACAGCTTTCTTTGATCTGCTTGATGTAATGAAAAAGCTTTGTAACTTCAATATTCTTGAGGGAGATAAGTTTGTTTATTTGAGAGGTGATAGAGCTATTAGTGATTGTGATGGGTTAGTGGAATATCATGATGATTCACATGTTAAGAATATGCTTCTCAGTTATGAGAAGCATAAGGATAAGTGAATTGATATTTATACACTCCGAAAAAATGATATTTTTATGAGTTCTTTTCTCAAAGAAAATAGTTTAATGAGAACTCGTCAGAACAAGTGAGTGAAACGGTTGTGGAAGAACATGAATCAACAAATTCAACAGGTATTCTTTTTCTTTTATTGATCTTTGTCAATTCTTTCGATATTTTTACTTGAAGTATATTTATATAATCTTTAAATGTAGGCTCTAACATTGCTAAAAGAAAAATCAGAGGGCCTACACGATGCGTGAAGATAATCAATTTACAGGAAGGACAAAAATTGGTCGTTCAATTTGATGAAGATCACCAAGCTATCGGTGAGAATGCAACCGATTTCACTTGGTTTTTGGGTCAAACAGTGAGAAGCCGAACTTGTTGCCCATTAAAAGTAAATGGTTGGAAAGAAATAGAATAAGACAAGATCAACCACATGTGGGACATTATCTTGGTAAGAAAATTAGTAAACTAATAAAGTTTATAATTTTCTTTAATTTTTGATGGATTGACAATCTGAGATACTAAGCAAGTTTGGTTTTAAATCACTAGTTCTAACTTTTATAATGGTATGTTTTATTTTTTATAGGAAAATTTTAATTTTGATGTCTCCGAGAGAAGAAAAGGTGAAATTCTTGGTCATATGAGTGACCTCTACAGAGACTATAGGCACAAGTTGAAAACTAAGTATTTCGATTCAAAAGAAACTTATCAACTTCGCTTACGGAATAAGCCTAAACTTCTCACTATAGATGAATGGAAATATTTGGTCAACCTTTGGAGTGATGTTGACTTTCAGGTATTTTAATTGATCTATTTGTTCTTTTATATTATTATATGCTGTAGAAACTAATATTATTAATTATTTATTTTTAAAACTTTTGTTCAGAAGAAAAGCACGCAAAATAAGGCAAATAGATCGAAACGTTCTTTGCGTCCATATAGTGGGACCAAAAGTTATGCAAAACTTAGATACGAAATGGTATGAACAACATGATATTTTTTTAGAACAAAGTTATAAGAATTATATTCACATATCTTATTTAATTAATGAAAATGATTATTATTTTCACAGGAGAAAAAAAATGGAAAAGCACCATCTCGTGTTGAAGTTTTTTTGGAATCTCGCAAGAGAAAAAAAAGGAAAACAAGTTGATGCTTTCCAACAAGATGTCATTGTAATGTCAATGTGTTCTATTTTATATTTATCTCCTTTTAGAATACACATTTGCACTTATGTTTAATTAATTTGCATTATTGATTGTAGGTTCAATTTGACCAATTAAAAGAGCAGCAAAAAGAAGGAGAAATTTC
Source organism: Nicotiana otophora (assembly GCA_000715115.1). NCBI lineage: Eukaryota > Viridiplantae > Streptophyta > Magnoliopsida > Solanales > Solanaceae > Nicotiana > Nicotiana otophora. The sequence goes on from AWOL01S0061861.1 coordinate 4,733, forward strand.
TTTAAATGATGATGATATCTTTGAGAAAGTACTTGGGGTAGAAAAAAATAGATATCTTCGAGCATATGGTCCAGGAAAGAATATTAGTGAATATTTTGGAGGTAGATCAATAAAGATACAACTTATAAAGCAAGTAGAATTGACCAGAAAAGAAGCAAATGAGCGTGTGAAAAAAGTTAAAAGGGAAGCTAAGAAACAAGTCGAAGAAGTTAAAAGGGAAGCTGATGAAAAAGTTGAAGAAATCAAGAAAGAAACTGATAATAAACTAGTGGAGATGGAAAAACGATGGGAAAAGAGATTCCAAATGATGCTTGCAGCTCAAAATCGTCAGCCAAATGATGCAAATCAGATCGTAAGTAACTTATTATACTACTTACTAATATCTTTTTTTATATCATCCTTACAAAATATTATTCTTATTAACAAGTATAATTTATTTTTTTCAGCGAAAATACTTTGTTGTACTTATTTATATTTTTAATTGTTGTTGCAGGTTGTGGAGTAGTGAAAGCATCAAAATTGACGGGGACATGAATAATTACTATTTCTTTTGTAAAAGTGTATTGATATGTTTGAGTAAAATAATATTCCACTATTTTGAATGATATTGTTGAACATTTATTAATTTATTTTTAATATTTCATTTATTAAATAATTACAATTGAAGGTATATTTCATGCCAAAAATAATTTCTTACCAACATTATATGAATTATTGTGGCTAATAGTATTCGAGGCAAAATTCTCAATTAGTAGATATGGATTTTTGAATCGTAGCAAAACATATATACAATAGTCACATAATATAAACATGGCTATACATTTTTATTTTCATAGCAAATGAAGAAGATCTTTTGCAACAATTTTGTGTTTTGTGGCAAAAAAGAATGGAATTTAGCTATGCATTTTTAATTTGTAGCTAAACATATATATATATATATATATATAAAATTGCTACGTATCACGAACATGGCTACATATTTGTAGCAAATAAAGAAAATATTTTGCTATAATAAGATATATTTCATGGTTAAAAGTATGAATTTTTAGCTACAATAAGAAATGATTTGTGGCAAATACTTCAATTCATTGCTATGAATATTTTATCCGTAGCTGAATACGAGTACGCTACGAAACTAAGCTATAGAAATAGCCACAAAATTTAAAGTTACGTGGCAAACAAATTAAATTTTTTGCTACAATACAACACTTTGTAGCTACAAAATAAAGATAGCTATACATTTTATTTGTCGTGGCAAAAGAATAAAATTATTGCTATAATCAACTTTTCCGTGGCAAGAATGTATTATCATCACAGCTAGAACACAGAAAATTTTCATAGCAATAAGTATTAGTCCTTAGCCATGGGTCATATAAAGTTTGTAGCTAACTTTTGGTTACACCACTTCTTGCTACGGAAAAAAAATTTATGGCTAAAGTGTTTATCTACGAAAATTTTTATATTTAGTTACAATACATTTTATAGCTATATATGCATAATGTCGTGCTATGAATATAAAGCTAATGGCTGGTGTACTCAAACAAGGTGGCATACTTCAGATGAACCCACAGATGAAAATCAAAGCCCAAAATAGTTGCATCTGCCAATTATAATCTAATTTTCCCGACATACAGAAGACCAATATCAGAAATAACTAGTTGAAAGGCCCCTTGTCTGACATCCATATTGAAAAAACACATTTCAATGCGTTCAACGTGTTAATCGCTTAGATGAGCCTCAAACAATGTTGAACATTAAATAAGGTATTTGGTAATTAGCACCAAAATTCTGAAGAATCTTTGAGATCACGTGGATAATTCCTGCCATGAGCTAATAGGACTCGATAGCATTCATCAACATTATGAGTGAAGGGTAAGCAGTATGAAAATAAAGACTCCATGGGAAGGAAGTGTGGATTTTTCTAAGAAACACTAAACATTCTAAGAAACACTAAACACTTTGTATAAGTTAGATGAAAGTATGTAGAAAATAGATTACATATGTATCAACTTAACTTGCAACATATTTTGAATTGATAAAGCACAAACTCGCACATTCTAACTCCCACTTTGTCCATTCAAAGAAACGGAGAAAATCAATTAACTATGTCTGTAACACTAAGAAAGTCACTCAACCATATTTCTCAAACTTAGCCCCTCTAACTTATCAACCATTGTTTTTTACTTTTCTAATATTATGATACTTTTCTCAAGTTAATTGCAAGTTTTGGCTCCAATTACACTACCACAAACTTGATTGGTGTTCTACTTATACTTTACTCAATTATTTGCAAGTATAAAACTAAGGACAATATTTTTGGTTTTGAGTTTTTCAAATGATTAAAAAGGACTAGGGTCGTGGCTTTTACCTAGGTGGTTATCTAATGGGTTGTAAACTCAAGGACAAATTTGATTAGTTGGGGTCGTAATGTAGCAATGACATCCGGGTACTAACTCTATGCCTCTCGGTAGTTTGAGTGATTTTGCCCAAGTTGGCTTTCTCAAGTCCAATTGGGTATTTACACAATATAAGTGATATTAGCTCAAGCCAGGTATTACTATTTCTAGGCTTAACCCTTTAATTGGGGCTATCAATTTCTTGAGTTCACCCCAATTTCTCGTTAGCCAAGTTTTCCTAGACTTAGTCTCTCTTTCTCAAGTAGAGGCTAAGTCAAATAGGCATGAATCAATGTTTGCAACCATTGATTCTAGGATTCAATCATGAACAAGGGTAAATATCACTAATCCAATAAAAAATAATCCCTAAATTAAACACCCATCAAATACCTACACTAGGGTTGGGTCACAACCCTAGCTAAAAGTTTAACTAGTCATGAAAAGTACAGAAATCAAAGAAGAAATTAAGATAGAATGCATATCAATTGATTAGGGAAAGAACATCTAATGTATAAATGTTAATCTAGTACAAAAATCCTCGAAATAGAAAAGAAAACGGCTAAGGTGCTCTTCTCCAACGCCACTTCACCTAAAAATGACAAAAAGTTCTATTTATACTAAGTTGAAAATTTCTGACAAAATTGCCCCTGCGGAGGTTGTACGGCCGCATAATTCTGGTGCGGTCCGCACATTGAGCTTCTGCGGCCACACAATTATTGTGTGGTCCGCATTCTTGGAATTTTGGGCTTGAAACTTCGCGGCTTCTGCGGTCCGCATAAAAACAAGTGCGGCCGTGCTTCTGATTGTGCGACCGCATAAAAATGATGTGGTCCGCACTCCTTGATTTTGAACTTGAATCCAACTCTCTGATTCTTCACTCCTATGGACCGCATAATAGTGAGTTCGGCCGCACAATTGTGGTGCGGTCTGCACTCCTTCAGCTTATACCATTCTCTGAATCTCCTCTCTGCGGTCGCACTAGAATTGTGCGGTCCGCACTGCTGGCCTTTTTGTCCTGTTTTGGTTCTTGTTCACTTTTGACTCCTTTATGAGTTGATTTTGACTTCTTTGGCTCATACCCCAATATTCCTGCAAGTAAGCATATTTTCTTAGTTTCCGGGAATGCCTTTAAGCATTTTTGAGCAAAATCGCAAGTAAAAAAGAGCAAATAATAGATCAAAATCCCTACTTATCAATAAGCAAACTCCGCAAGTGGTAAGAACTGATCCCAAGCACCCCCAAAATCTATCACACATGCATGAAGCATATCCTCAAATATCTAAATAGTGCGTTCGGACTGCCCATCTGTCTGATGGTGAAATGCTGTACTCAAATCCACACGAGTACCCAACTCTCGCTGTACAACCCTCCAAAATCGTAAGGTAAACTATGTACCCCGATCAGAGATGATAGATACCGGTACGCCATAAATCCTGACAATCTCGCGAATATAAACCTGAGCCAACTACTCGAAAGAATAGATAGTCATCACAGGAATGAAATGAGCTGACTTGGTCAGCCAATCCACAATCACCCAAACTGCATCAAACTTCCGCTGAGTCCGTGGAAGTTTAACAACAAAATCCATAGTTATTCGCTCCCATTTCCACTCCGGAATATCTAACTTCTAAAGTAACCCACCTGGCCACTGATGCTCATACTTCACCTGCTAATAATTTAGGCACCGAGATATATATCCCACTATGTCTTTCTTCATCTACCTCCACCAATAGTATTGTCTTAAGTCCTGATACATCTTCGCGGCACCTGGATGAATCGAGTACCGCAAACTGTGAGCTTCCTGAAGAATCAACTCACGCAAGCCATCTATATTGGGTACACATAGCCTACCCTGCATCCGTAATACACCGTCATCTCCAATAGTGACTTCCTTGGCATCACTGTGATGAACTGTATCCTTAAGGACAAGCAGATGGGGGTCATCATACTAACGCTCCCCGATACGATCATAAAGAGAAGACTAAGAAACCACACAAGACAAAACTCGGCTCGTCTCGAAAATATTCAATCTAACAAACTGGTTGGCCAAGGCGTGAACATCCAAGGCTAAAGGCCTCTCTGTTACCGGTAAATATGCTAAGCTGCCCAAAATCTCCGCCTTACGACTCAAGGCATCGACCACTACATTCGCCGTCCCGGGATGATAGATAATGGTGATATCATAATCCTTAAGCAACTCCAACTATCTTCGCTACCGCAAAGTAAGATCCAACTGTTTAAACAGATGCTGTAGACTCCGGTCATCAGTGTAGACCTCACAATGGACACCGTACAAATAATGCCGTCAAATCTTCAAGGCATGAACAATAGCTTCTAACTCAAGGTCGTGGACCTGATAATTTTTCTCGTGTACCTTTAATTGTCTGGACGCGTAGGCAATCACCTTACCGTCTTGTATCAACACTGCGCCGAGACCAATACGCGACACATCACAATACACAGTATAAGACCCTGAACTTGTAGATAATACCAATATTGGGGCTGTAGTCAAAGTTGTCTGGAGCTTTTGGAAGCTCTCCTCACATTCTTCGATACACCTGAACGGAGCACCCTTCTGGGTCAATGTTTTCATAGGTGCAACAATAGAAGAGAAACCCTCTACAAATCGGTGATAATACCCTGCCAACCCAAGAAAACTCTGGATCTTCGTAGCTGAGGGCGGTCTGGACCAACTTTGCACTACTTCAATCTTTTTTGGATCCACCTTGATCCCTTCTCATGAAACTATATGACCCAAAATCCTACTGAATCAAGCCACAATTCAAAATTTGAAAATTTTGCATATAACATCTTTTCTCTCAAGGTTTGAAGCACAATTCTCAAGTGCTGCTCATAATCCTCCTGACTCCGGGAATACACCAGTATGTCGTCAATAAATATAATGATGAAGGAGTTAAGATAGGGCTGAAATACACTATTCATTAAGTGCATAAATGCTGCTAGGGCGTTGGTTAGCCCAAATGACATTACAAGGAACTCATAATGACCATACCGAGTCCTAAAAGCAGTCTTCGGGATATCTGACTTTCGAATCTTTAACTGATGATAGCCTGAATGCAAGTCGATCTTAGAGAACATTATGGCACCCTGAAGCTGATCAAATAGATCATCGATACGTGGAAATGGATACTTATTTTTCACTATAACCTTGTTCAGGTGGCGGTAGTCAATACACTTCCGCATAGAACCATCCTTCTTCTTCACAAATAAGACAGGAGCACCCCAAGGCGATACGCTGGGCCGAATGAAGCCCATATCAAGCAACTCCTGTAACTGTTCTTTTAATTCTTTCAACTCTGCTGGGGCCATATGATATCGTGGAATAGAAATGGGCTGAGTGCCTGATAACAAATCAATGCCAAAGTCAATATCCCTGTCGGGTGGCATACCCGGAAGATCCGCTGGAAATACATCATAAAAATCCCATACTATAGGAACTGACTCCACGGTATGAGTATTAACCCTAACATCTCTCACATAGTCTAGATACGTATCACACCCCTTCTCAACCATTCGTTGAGCCTTAAGAAATGAAACAACCTTGCTAGGAACATAATCCGAGGTACCTTTCCACTCTAGCCACGGTAGACCTGGCATTGCCAACGTCACCGTCTTGGTGTAACAATCAAGAATAGCGTGATGGGGCGACAACCAATCCACTCCCAAAATAATATTGAAATATACCATACTGAGCAATAATAAATCAAATCTAGTCTCAAAACTATTGATAACAATTAAACACGACCAATACACGCAGTCCATAATAATATATTCACCCACGGGTGTAGATACATAAACAAAAGAACTCAAAGAATCACGGGATACACCCAAATACAGGGCAAAATAAGATGACACATAAGAATAAGTGGAGCCTGGATCAAATAAGGCTGATGCATCTCTATGACAGACCGGAATAATACCTCTGATAATAAAATCAGATGCAACGGCCTCTGTCCTAGCAGGAAAGGCATAATAACTGGCCTAGCCTCCCCTCTAAGGCGACCTCTAGTTGTCCGACCTCCACCTCTAGCTGACTGTGCAGGTGGAGTTGCAACTGGTACAGTAATCATGGCCTGAGGGCCTTGTGGAATAGGTGGGGCCTGAGAAACCTGTGGAGGTGCACCCCTCCTAAGTCTGGGGCAATCCCTCATGATATGACGAGTGTCACCACACTCAAAACAAGCCCTTGGAGGACGTGGCTGCTGGGACTGTCTCGGGCCTGATCGAATAGACTGCCCACTGAAGGCACCCGTACAGGAGGTACAAAAGACACTGGCTGTGCATAATATGGAACCTGAGGTCCGGGAGTAGCCGGAATACCACTGGAAGCTAGAAGTGCTGAATGAATAGGATGACTCACATAACCTCTACCATGACGGGCTGCAGCTGGGGCACGAGAATTATTATATGTGCCAGAATCTCGGGGTCTCTTAGCTTCCCTTTCTTCTCTCTCCCGAGTCCGCATACTTTCCAATCTCCTTGCGATTGACACCACCTGTTTGTATGTGATGTCCATCTCCAGTTCTCGGGCCATATTGAATCTGATAAGGGTGGAGCCCCTCAATATATCTGCGAACCCGCTCTCGAATAGTAGCAACTAAGGCTGGTGTATGCCTAGCCAAATCACTGAATTAGACTCATATTCTGACACGGTCATAGAACCCTAGCGCAACTGCTCAAACTCTGTGTGCCATGCATCTCTAAGACTCTGAGGAACATACTCCCTCAAGAACATATCTGAGAATTTAGTCCAAGTGAGTAAAGCTGCTTCAGCCGGACTATCCAACTCATATGCCCGCCACTACTAGTAGGCCGCTCCTTTAAGCTGGAATGCCGTGAAAGAAACTCCACTGGAATCGACAATACCCATAGTATGAAGGATACAGTGACATTCCTCCAGAAAACCCTGAGCATCCTCTGAAGCTAAACCGCTAAATATGGGAGGGTAGAACTATTTGTACCTCTCGAGCCTGAGCTGCTCCGCCTCTGAAACTGATGTCCTAACCTCATGCCGAACTGGGACAACTGGCTGCCCTGGTATAATCTCTGGGGCATGGTCAACTTGGGCCCGTGGCTCGAGAGTACGGGAGGTAGGAGTCGGTACTCCTCCCCCGGCCTGAGATGTGGCAGGATCAAGTGGAATCAACCCTACCTGAGCTAGAGTGCCAAACGTGCTCAAAAACTAGGCAAGGGTCTCCTGAAGTGCAGGAGTAGTAACAGGCGTCTCAGGTGCCTGCTCTCTAACTAGAGCTACTGGTGGCTCTGCTGCAGCAGCTCGTGCTGGTGCTCTGGCCACACAACGTGGTCTTCCTCGGCCTCTGCCCCGGCCTCTTGCGGCTCCAACAAGGGGCGTGGATGTCTGATCATCAGATCCAATTGCGCGTGTCCTCACCATCTGTGAGAGAATATAAAGACAATGGTTTAAAACTTTGAAATCAACAATTTGCACGATAAGTGCAGACGTCTGCGTACCGATGCGCAAGACTCTATTAAACTTGCTTGTGACTCATAACACCTATGAACCTAGAGCTCTGATACCAACTTGTCACGACCCAAAATTTCCTCTGTAGGATGTCGTGATGGCACATAGTCTATAAGACTAGGTAAGCCTATCAATGCAGAAATATCAATAGAAATAAAAAATAAATGAAACTGCAATTCAACTAATTACAACTCTCAAATCCCAATAGAAATAAGTCACAAGCTTCTAAGAATTTATCCTCAATGTGTCTATATATCAGGGTCTAAGGAAAATAAGGAAATTACATAATAATGATAGAAGGGGACTCCGGAGTCTGCGGACGCTGGCAGATATACCTCGAAGTCTCCGTACATGGGTAGCTCACTGATGTCTGGACTGGTAGGATGTACCTGGATCTGCACAAAATAATGTGAAGAAGCGTAGTATGAGTACATCATAGCGGTATCCAGTAAGTGCCAAGTCTAACCTCGGTAGAGTAGTGACGAGGTTAAGTCAGGCCCTACCGGAATAATAAAAGACAAGGTGAAATATTTAACAATATAATAATAATAAAATGATAATAAAAATGAATCAAGTAAGTAGTATGTCACCAATTACCTACGCAAAATAATGGCAAATAATACCTCGTGGAAACAAAACAGATTGTTTTTCAATTTTAAGAAAATCACAACAATAATCAAAGGCAACTGCGGCCATAAATCAATATCAATAAGGGCACTCCCAAGGTACAGCCTCGTAGTCCCAAATCTTAAATAAATTCACAATATCTCATTTCCTTATATCACCGCGGGAGCCTTCACAATTTATTTTAAAGAAAACATTTTTCCCGAAATAGCATCCCGCGTTTTTGCCACCCTTATCACACCACATGACTTCTAGTAGTTCCCCTACTAGCCACGCCTATCAAGCCACCCTAATCTCACCGCATGTGTTTCAACACCCAAACCTTATACCACCGCATGCGTATCAATATCACAATATATCACAATTTGCAACTCAAGTGCCTAAATTATTCAATTTGCCAAAAAAAACAACATCAACAATATGTTCCACAATAGAGAGCTCACGACTGAAATAACCCAGCAAAAAAAAATAATATTTAAAATTTTTTAATACGTTGCCTCAGTTCCAAATTTAAAATATCAAATACTTCATATTAATCGTATTTAATTTAAAAAAATAATTCCACCTTCAAATAATGCACAGAATAAAAAGAAATCAAATTTCATCTAAACAGGTAAAAACAATTAGCACGAGAAGGTCAAGCAAATTTAAAGTATATAAATCAAATCAATGATGAAGAATATAACAAGATAAAATAATTTAATTAATATGCAACAATGATCTTATCAATTTAAAAATATAATCTTCCACATTTAGCTCGTGTACACACTCATCACTTCGTGTACAGGACTTTCAATACATTATAATTATCACATCAATACCAATCTTAGGGAAAATTTCCCCCACATAAGGTTAGACAAGTCACGTACCTCGACTTGCTCCAATTTAATCTACTAGCAGGCCTTTTCCTCGATTATCCAACTCTGAATGGCTCGAATCTAGCTAAAATAATTCGATACAGTCAACAAAAGTTATAAGAATTAATTTCATAAGAAAATACTACATTTTTCAATATAATACGAATTTAACTCAAACATCGCCCATGGGGCCCACGTCTCGAAATCCGACAAAACTCACAAAATCCGACAATACTTCAATTACGAGTCCAACCATACCAGTTTCACTCAAATTCGACTCCGAATCAACACCGGAATCTCAAAAATTCGTTTTTATGAGATTTCTAAAATTTTTCCAAATTTCAATCTCAAAACACTAATTAAATGGTGAAAACAATAATGGATTCAGGTAATCTATCCAAAATTGAGTTAAGAACACTTACCCCGATATTTTCTCTGTAAATCTCCCAAATATCGCCTCTCCCCAAGCTCCAATTTGTCAAAAATAAAAAATGGGAGGAAGTCCCCTACTTTATAACTTACAATTCTGTCCAGGATGCCCTCGACCCTCGGCCCTCGCCCTCGATCATGGCCCTCGATCCTGGGCCTCGATCCTCGGACTCGATTCGGGGCCTTCGATCCTTGGCCTAGATCCGGGGCCTCGATCTTCGGCCTTCGATCTTGGGCCTCGATCTTCGGCCTTCGATCCTGGGCATCGATCCTGGCCCTCGATCCTGGCCTTCGATCATGGCCCTCGATTTTTCTGGGATTCGATCTTGGGCTCGATTTTTTGGGCTTCGATCCTGGGCTCGATTTTTTGCATTTCTAGTAGAAGAAAATTGCAGTAGTTGTTTAAGTCCAACTTTTGATCCGTTAACCATCTAAAACTCACCCGAGACCCTCAGGACCTCAACCAAATACACCAACAAGTCCTAAAATATCATATGAACTTATTTGAATCCTTAAATCACATCAAACAACGCTAAAATCGCAATTCACACCTCAATTAAAGCTTAATGAAACTTAAGAATTTCCAACTATTCTACATTTGATGTCGAACCCTATCAAATCAAGTCTGATTACCCTCAAATGTTGCACACAAGTCATAAATGACATAACAAAGCTATGAAAATTTTAAGAACTAGATTCAGACCCTGATATCAAAAAGTCAACTCCCCGGTCAAACTTCCAAACTTAAATTCCTATTTTAGCCATTTCAAGACTAATTTCACTACAGACTTCCAAATAAAATTTGGATCATGCTCCTAAGTCCAAAACCACCATACAAAGCTGTTGGAATCATCAAAATTCTATTACGGGGTCGTTTAAACATAGGTCGACATCCAGCCAACCTTTTCAACTTAAGTTTTAAACATTGAAACTAAGTGTTCCAATTCATTCAAAAAACCTCATCGGACCTAAACCAATTACTCCGACAAGTCATATATCAGTTATAAAGTACAGAATGAGCAGTAAATAGAGAAACGGGGCTACAACTTTTAAAATGACTGGCCGAGTCGTTACACTATTGTATTGTATCTTATTGTTACTTTAAACACGATCTTTGTTTTGATTGTTCCTTAAATTTTATTCTATCGTATCGTTAACTTTGTCGTTACGTAACGACGAAATGTGCTACTTTATGTAACGACCGATTTGGTTTGGTCGCGTCGTTATCTTGTCTCTTTCTCTCATCTCACCCTTGATTATTATAAATAATTTTATTTCATCATTTATTCTACCTTTTTATATAATAATTTTATTCTGTATCATAATTTTTCTTTATAATAGTGCAAGTTTATTCTTCATATTGCTGGTGCATGATATCATGAAACAACGGCAAACGATAAAATCTATCCAAATATAGTACGATACGATATAATATAATACGATACGATACATTATGAAACGATATGCAACAAACATCCAAACAAGCTGTTAGTCCCGAAATGAGTTGGATCAACTATAAGAATTTTTACTTCTTTCTTTAAGTTCAACTCATATCCTCAATATAAAAAAATCAAATAAATGTGAAAGTGAAAAATAAGTTATATATATATATATATAAAAAAAAAAACTAATAGTAACATATAACAAATAATATAAAAAATCAAATATATATATATATATATATATATATAAAATATAAAATAATAATAGTAACATATAACAAATATTTTCCTATAATAAGCTTAATTTGGAAATATAGAAGATAATATGGACAGAGCAGGAATGGCTAAATTTAGAATTAGTCTAAACAGAAGGACATTGGCCAAGTTAGAATTGAATAATGTAGAATTTTTACACTGTCGAATTCATCTCCACCAATTTCCTTCCAAGACAAATTTCTACACTTTCTTAACATTTTTATCTCTATTTTTTGTAAATTATATGATTAGCATCCATCAATATCTACAATAATGGTCACCTAATTAGTGTTTAATTATGACATCATAATTATTATCCAACTATAAGAATTTACTAGCTTGGCTTTATGTTGTAACTCATTACTGGAATAAATGATTTATAACTAATCATATGTATCTAATGTTAGGGGAAAATCTATTCTCTTTCTCACGTTATAATTGTATTAGGTAAAGTATGTTATGGCACGTGGCCACCCAAGAAAAGGACACGTGGAACCTAAGTCGGGAGGACGAAAAATCGGACGCAGTTATCCCGTATGTTATCGGAAAAGATAACAATCATGAAGGCATTGAATACTCTATGCCCGGTAACATTCAATGAGGAATATTCCACAATATTAAGAGCAATGGCCCGTTACAGAGAATTTGGCATTTATGTTCACAGTTACATCTCCATCAATGCTCCTCATAATTGACATTAAAGAAGGGAACGACCCTAGTACCTTCTTCATAGCTATAAATAATAAGCTCAATGATCATTGTAAGTGACATGAATTTTCTGGCTCACTTGTACTACATTCTATATAAAATTTAAATACCATTCTGCTTTCTCGCTTTTTGATCTCATCATTATTTTCCCCGAAAATATGATTTCCGTACTCGTCAGCTTTGTCATTTCATCTGCATTATAAGGCTAAGTACTTTATATTTTATCGGTTATTTCGTTACTTTTTGGATCAAATTAATTCACTTGTCTAAAAACTACGAACAAATTCAACTGTACTGTTTTGCGGGTAAACAATAATCATTTATTTTTGAGTGATTATTCACTCCTCTTGATTATCATCATTAACCTCACTAGCTCCATTAGGAGCAACTAATAAAAGGGTTGACAATTGCTAAATACAAATGCTCAAGCTGTAAGTATTGATTATGGGATATCCTCCAAGATCTGAATAGTACGCTCGGACTGTCCGTCCGTCTAAGAATGGAATGTTGTGCTCAACTCAACCCGCGTACCTAACTCATGCTGTACTGCCCTCCAAAAGTGTGAGGTAAACTGTGTACCTCGGTCAGAAATGATAGACACGGGTACACCGTGAAGACGGACGATCTCACGAATGTAAATCTCTTCCAACCGCTCTGAGAAATAGGTAACTGCCACAGGAATGAAATGCGCTAACTTAGTCAGCCTGTCCACAATAACCCAAACTACGTCGAACTTCCTCTGAGTCTGTGGGAGTCCAACAATAAAATCCATAGTGATACGCTCCCACTTTCACTCAGGAATATCTAACCTTTGAAGTAAACCACCAGGTCTCTGATGCTCACACTTTACCTGCTGGACATTTAGGCACCGAGCTATATAGACCCTTTTTCATTCTCCTCCACCAATAATGTTTCCGCAAATCTTGATACATTTTGGCGGTACCTCGATGAATAGAATACTTAGAATTGTGTGCTTCTGCAAGAATTAATTCACGAAGTCCACCCGCATTAGGCACACAAATACGACCTTGCATCCTCAAAACTCCGTCATTTCCAACAGTAACCTGCTTGGCACCACCGTGCCGCACTGTGTCTCTAAGGACAAGTAAATGAGGATTGTCATCCTGCCAATCTCTGATGCGCTCAACCAAAGAAAATTGAGCAACTGTACAAGGTAGAACAGGATTGGGCTAGGAAACATCTAACCTCACGAACTGATTAGCCAGAGTCTGAACATCTGCAGCTAATGGCCTCTCACCAACCAGAATATACACTGCCCATATTCACAGCCTTTCTACTCGAAGCATCAACCACCATATTGGCCTTTCCAGGGTGATACAAAATGGTGATATCATAGTCTTTCAACAACTCCAACCATCTTCTCTGCCTCAAATTAAGATCTTTTTCTTTGAACAGACACTGAAGGCTACAATGATAAGTAATGACCTCACACGAGACACCGTAGAGGTAATGCCTCTAAATCTTCAGCGCATGAACAATGGATGCCAATTCTAAGTCATGAACAGGATAATTGTTCTCGTGAACTTTCAATTGTCGCGACACATATGCAATTACCTTGCCATCTTGCATTAATACTGCACCAAGCCCAATGTGAGAGGCGTCACAATATACCGTATACGATCCTGAACCTGTGGGTAATACCAACACTAGCGTTGTAGTCAAAGTGGTCTTGAGCTTCTAAAAGCTCAACTCACAATCGTCTG
>AWOL01S0061862.1:0-11628 GCA_000715115.1 Nicotiana otophora
GCTCAAGATCATAGGCTTTTATCCGAATTCAATGAGAAAAATAGAACTAGTTGAGAATTATACGATCAATATAGTTTAGCCTATTATACTAGATTAGTTATAATTTTTATTGCCAGTTGCTACTTTGTTAAAGAATTTACCAAAAATTATCTTATAAGTACAGTCATTTGATATAAAAGCCGATTTTTACTAGATCAATTTTCATGTTATATTATAATATATGTTCTTCGTAACAGTACTTTTGTTATAACGATCAAAAAAGTTCGAAAATAACAAGGCTATTATACAGAAATTTGATTGTGCGTGATTGTGCAAATATCAAGCAATGTAATTGTGCAAATATCTTTACAACATTAATATATAAAATTTAAACTCAATAATTTAGTACAATAGCATTATAGATTGTGTAGACAATGGACAGATCTAGGCACCCTTAACTCTAAGTCACTCCGATTTCTTGAAATTCATGAAAATGGATGGCGGCATCATGGGATTGATTTATTACCTTTTATTGAAGATTGGGAATTTCCGGATTGCATTTATTAATGAAAGATTGGATGCCCGTTTGATTGGGTGAGTGATTTCCTATATAGGAGATTTATGATCGATTTTCCTTACCAGTAATCTTCTCGGTCAGTATTCATCTCACTGAATTTGTCTAGTGTGATTTACATCTTATATGTAGTTCCGCCACTTATTAACAGTGAAGGTAGGAGATCCAGTAAACGAAAAGGCTAGGCTTCAGCTATTCAAGCATCTCAAAATCTATCTATAACAATTGTTATTTATATCGGAGCTTCTGCTAAAGGAAGTGGTGATCCCTAACTTGAGACTCAAACTCCGGAAGCCGACCTACCAACAAATATTGTGGGAGAATATTCTTCAACATCATCAGAAAATATTGTTTAACATGTTCATGGCTAGATCGATCGGTTTAAGGTCAAATAGAAATAACTAGAAGATTCTACCTTTGAAAAACGCCTACACCTAATGGCTTAAGCCGATGTTCCCATTTTCTCGTTGACACATCATGCAAAAGGTACACCGTTAGAGTGAGTGCAAGCTATTGCATAGTGAACAGATTAGTCGGTGAACATTCATCGACCGTGATTTTCCTTGGAAAAAAATGAAAAATTGGATTTAAAAGATGGAGTTAGCTAAGTCAAAAAGAAAACAAGACTTGGACGGTTCATACCGCGCCAATTCTTACATGTCTTTTTATGTTTTCAAAATTATATGTTGACCAAATTAAACTTGCCGGTGACAGTGGCAATCAACTGTGTGAAATTCTTTTTTATTCTGTTCGATTCTTTTTTTAAAGTGTTACACGTTTATTATTAAAATCATTTTAATGCTATTAAGTAAATATTTTGTTTAAATTAATGATGTAGTAATAACGGTGGAATGATGAAAAATAAAAGGCATTTTAATAGCAGAAGAAATGAGTTATGAGTATTGTGGTGGTTGTTATAGTACCTAGATCACAGTAACTTAGGACCTGAATATATGCTTTTGGCAAATAATGATGTTCAAACTTGAAATAAGTAAAAAAATTCTCCAACAAAGAATGTTCAATATATGTTATATATTTTTAAAATCTAATATTTTACTTATATACATAATGTAATTTTTCGACGGAGGGTGGTCAATTGACCACCCTTGATAGGCTATAGCTTTTCCCCTAATGGTCGTCGGAAAAAATGACACTGTATAACCGCTCTCAAAATAATAGCTAAAAATATTTTTTTTTTTGTATATATATTATATACGGAAAATATATAAATTTTATACATTTGTTTATCGTTGCGGAGATAAGCTTTTAGGTATTTGATTGGGTAGGTGAGAGAGTCAACAAATGTACATACTTGTGGGCCAGGAATTGTACATTCTTGTTGGAGGTTACCATGGTACAATGATTTGAAAAATGAAGCATTTGATAATTTAGTAATAGTACTTCCTCATAAGTTATTTTTTTAATCTTTCTCACACTAAAATACTAATTCCTAGAAAATAAATAAGTATTCTTACTAATTTATTGTTCATTAAAATTTATATATTATTAACTTGACACATTAAAAGATGTAAATAAGGTCAAATTTTAAAAAGTAAAATCAATTCATCTTAATAAGGTAAAAAGAACACTTATATTGAACCAAAATAAAATAGTTCAAGGATCGCTTATTATGAAAAAGTATTTGGAGAAGCAAAAAGTATATAGATTTTAGACTCTTCCATTGTTATCATTAGGATTCGCATGAATATCAAGAGATAGTAATTTTTGAAAATATTTTTTTTTTCTTATGATTGTAGGTCTAACTCATCCTCTTTTAACACGTTTAATTATCACGTCACACTTACAGATCGGTGCAACCGAATATTGAGGATGTGAAGAAACCATCACAAGAAGTCTTTTCTAATTTTATTTTTTATGTGCATTTTCTGCCTAATACGCCTTCAAAATAGGGGTAAGGTCTACGTACATACCACCCTTCTCAAATTCCTCTTGTAAAATTATACTAGGTTTATTGTTGTTATTGTAGTTGCATTTTCTGCCTAATATGATCTTTTCTAATATAATATATTCTTGTATGACCTCAATGGATATACATAACTCTTAATATAATATAAATAGTCCATTTATTTCATATAAATATATAGTTCTTGAATGTGAATGTACGTAGACCTACAACTACTGTGTTATATGTTGAATTCGTCTGCCATTGTCTATTCTTCACTCTAAAGTCTATAACAAGGAGAAGGAAGGTGGATTTTGTTACCGGCTATGGTTGTGATGGAGTGGTAAGTAATCTTTTATTATTAATCAAATGTTTCAGATTCGAATCCTGGATATGAAGTCGTCTTTATCAGGGAGCGATTTATCTCAAATTTGGGATTCGAATTTAATCAGGTCTCAATGCGGGTACCGAATATAAAATGGGAACCAAATAAAAGGAGGTGGATTTTGTTGACTGATGAAAGACAAGGGACCCAATAACTGAGCTATCAATAACAACATTTGACACAAACAATTAGCATTATTAATTGAATTTTGTCATGCTTCATCTGGAGCAGACCACATTTAATCACATTAACATAATTAAATAAACAAATCATATGATGTTGCTTCTTTCAAGCTAAAACAGGAAGAATCTTCAAATTTCAACCTTCCAACAAATAATTTGAAATCTTTCGACCAGCAACTGCACATAGACATTAGAGGAATCAGGATTTTTACCGAGAGAATTCAAAAACAATTTAGAAATAAGCACACGAAAAAACTAAGGTAATTTAATATCTACTATATACACATGAAAAAAAATTAACTTTACATTCACAATATAATTTTCGGCGAATGAGATTCCTCCCTTGCACATAGGAGTCTAATAAACGTCACATAGAACTTCATCATATAATCAAAAGCATAAAATAAAATAAAAATGTGCTGACACAAGAATCCTATAGTAATTTAACATCTACTCTATAGTATATATACATGAAAAAAATTTAATATTATATACACGGTGTAATTTTTGACGAATGAGATTCCGCCCTTGCACATAGGAGTCTAATAAATGTCACATAGAACTTCATCATATAATCAAAAGCATAAAATAAAATAAAAATATGCTGACACAAGAATCCTATCGTACTTCGAGCTAATCATGATTAATTACTAGACTAATCTCATTTGTTTAGGGAGATAGCTACCAAATTGTGGGATACTTCTCCAATAAGTTTGTGATAGTGTTGTTGTAGAAAATCTCATACATACATTTACCTTTGCTCTTTATTTTTACCGTAAGCATCTAATTTATATCACTTTTTTTATTAAGTTAAAAAAACTTTATTGATCATTATACTTAGGGTGTACATGGATCGGGTTGGTTCGATTTTGTCGTGCTTTTCGGATTTTTGTTATTTAAATATTATTTCAGTCTTACTTTATTAAATTTTTGATAAGTAAATATATGCTTAGTAAAAATTTAAAAAATTGATAAACATATTATCTATTAAAATATTCTTATGGGAGAATTTTCTTAGTAACACATGGTAGTTATTTTTTTAGTCGTCTAACAATAATTTTGCGTTGATGTACACTTTCAAGGTTAACCGAATTTGGTAATTACACATAAAAATCAATATGATACCCAAAATAATAATAATAATCACTTGACATTCGAAAAAAGATACAAGAATTTAATAGATCTTTATATATGATATGAATGTGGAAGAATAAAGAGATTGACACGTTTCAGTAACATTGGATGAGAAAGTGATCATACAACCCATTATTTAAGGTTAATAAATATGGAGCACTTCATATACTATTAAATATTATACCCCGCAAGAGAATCCCAAATATTTCTAAATATTTTTTAAAGAAAATTCTATATAAAATCCTAAAAGTATATATATAAATTATATATTTATATGTCGGTTTGGTTCGGGTTTTTTGTCACGAACCAAAATCTAACCATGGTCGTGATGGCGCCTATCGTGTTACAAGGCAAGCCTATTTCCCAAAATATTACTACTAAATCGATTATAAGAATTTAATAAAATAATACCAACATTTGAATTTCTTATAAACTAAATCAACTCTAAATATAATGTAGAAAATACGGAAACGAGCCCCAAACATCGAGGTGTCACTAAGTCATGAGCGTCTAAAACTATGAACTAAGATATATAAGTTGTCTAATTGTCCAAAGATAGCCGGCCTTAACTCAACGATCGTCGCCTTCTAACTCACCTGGATCTGCACATAAAGTGCAGGGTGTAGTATGAGTACAACCGATTCAGTAGTAACAGAAATAACTAAGGAACTGAGTAGTAGTGACGAGTTAAGCAGAATAATCCGATTATTATTTTCACAATTAAGTACAAACATGAGTAGACAGGTAATTTCATAAATCAGTAAGACTACAAGGAAAATTAACAGGTAAATGCAGCAACAACAAAAGTAAATGCAACCTCATAACAATGTTACTCCATCACTCAGCACTCGCACTCAGCACTCAACGCTCAACACTATGCGCTCACTGGGGGTGTGTACAGACTCCGGAGGGGCTCCCAAAGCCCAAGCGCTAAGCACGGACAACTCACGTGCCATCATATCAATACCTGAATCCGTACGGTCAACTCACGTGCTACGCGGACAACTCACGCGCTATGATATCAATACCTGGACCAGCACGGTCAACTCACGTGCTACACGGACAACTCATGCGCTATGGTATTAATATCCTCACAACCAGGCCCTCGGCCTAACTCAATCATGTACCTCACTAGCCTCACCATCATTAACAAATAAGGGAACACAGCTCACATTAAGTATCACAGCATAAAAGCAAATAATAGAGATTGAGGTAAACATGTACAATAATTTCTATGACTGAGTACAAATAATGTAAGCATGAATAAAGCCTAAGCATGATCTCTAACATGAAGTCACACAAGTTCAACAACAAGTAACTACGTAAACACATATGATGGCCATGAGGCCTCACGGGACGGACCAAGTCTCAATCCCTTGAGGTATACACCCACACGCCCGTCACCTAGCATGGGTATCACCTCCAAACAGTCGCACGATATCAAATTCTCTGGGTATATACCCTCAAAGCCAGAGTTAAAACTGTTACTTACCTTAACAACGTAAAATCCTACTTCGGGATGCCCTCGTCTCTGGACTCGGTCTCCAAAAGCTCCTAATCTAACCAAAAATTAGAATACTACTATCAACATAAGTCTAAAGAATCGAATTCCACAATAAAAACTACATAAATATGCCAAAAATTCGAAATCGGCCAAAACCCGATCCCCGGACCCACGTCTCAAAATAAGTCAAAAATGGTAGAATAATAAACCTCGTCTTCTACCGAGTCTAACCATATCAAATTCATCAAAATGGAACTCTGTTTGGTCCCTCAAATTCTCACTTAAACTCTCCAAAACTCAAACCCTAACTCCCTCAATTTCACTTTGAAATCATCAATCAAATCCCAAAAATGAAGATGGACTCATGAAATAAACCAAACCTGAGTAGAGAATACTTACCCCAATCCTTATGGTGAAAATCGCCTCCAAAATCGCCCAAATCCGAGCTCCCCAACTCAAAATATGACCGAATGAACACACCCTCGTTTTATATATTTTTCTGCTAGACATTCTGCCTTGTTTCTCGTGCAAACGATCCCGAAACTTGCTTTTTATGCCTCAAATGGATTCCTTGTAAAATTTTAGTCTAGTTAGATTTTTGAATCACTCAATTTGACCTTATAATGAAGGAGATATGTAGGTTTTAATATTTGCAAATAGTGCAGATTTTTAAATACGAATTCAGTGCAATTTCGTAATTAATTTAAAAATGACTATAAATTCCTCATACGATGTCCAAATTCGACGATTCTTCTTGCTATGGCTCCGTAATTATGATACGGATCTAATGCTTCAATTAAAACAGAAATCAGAGCTCATTTGCTTAATGTGGTACCATTTATGCTTGAAGAAACGACGTTGAAACATAAGAAAAACGAGCGCAACGCAGCCCAAGTCTATCCGAAACGCGCCTCGAATCAAACCAAATGAACTTTCGAACTTTCGACTTCCAAAAACTCGCGCCGAAACATATCAAATAAACTCGGAAATAACTCAAATTTTGCACACACGTCACAAATGACACTACGAACCTACTCCAACTTCCGGAATTCCATTCCGGCCCCGATACCTAATTTTTCACTGCCGACCAAAATCGCCAAATTTCTAGCTTTCGCCAATTCAAGTCTAATTCTACCACGTAGCTCCAAATTATATTCCGGACACACTCCCAAGTCTAAAATCACTCAACGAAACTAACCGAATCATAAAAATCCCAATCCGAATTCGTTTACTCATAGGTCAACTTCCGATTGACTTTTTTCTAACTTAACTTTTTAACTAAGAGACTAAGTGTTTCATTTCACTCCAAAACTACTCCGAACCCAAACCTACTAACTCGATACAACTCAACACAGCTGAACAACACATAAATAAGAAGAAATGGGAAAACAGGACTACAACTCTCGGAGCGACAGGCCGGGTTGTTACATTTTTTTTAATCAATATCAAACCAAATCAAACCAAACATAGTCGGATTTTTTAATCGGTTTGGTTTGACTTTTCAGTTTGGTGCGATTTTCCGGTTCGGTTTGTACACCCCTAGTTACACTCATCATCGTCGTGATGTACCTGTAAGGAAATTTTACCTCCTATAGCAAAGGTATACACCCTATTTATTATAAACTAAAATCATTTTAAAATATTATTTTCTATAACTACCTTTTATATTTTATAGCAAAATAGATATTTATGATATATATTACAATTGAGGCATGAAATACGTTATTTATATTTTTTCTCTCTCTTTATTTCATTTAACACGCGATTCTTTCTCATAATTTTTCTTCTTTCTCTCTCTCTTCCCTCTCTCTCTTCGAGCAAATCAAGATACACGCCATAGTATTTATGGCCGACGAGACATTAGAATAGTGTAGGGGCAACCATGAAATAGAAAAAAGTAATTTTTTCGAACGGAAAGGAGCAATGTGATGAACTCTTATTAGAAATTTGTTGTACGGATCCGACGAACTTTCTTAGCTTCTTGGACGGAAAATGCCATCTCCGACGAAGTTTCTTCTCTTCTTTGCTATTTAGTCACATACAATGATACAAATACATTGTATTATGTACAAATTCACTCAAACACGTTGTATTTTTGTATAAATATATTTTTTTGCATGTATTTATGTATTTCGAAGGTCTGTATTATTTTAATACAACTGAATTTTTAATATACCTGTATGCATTTCGAAGGTCTGTATTTTTAATATACCTGTATGCATGCATACTATACATACAGTATGTATATTATACATACAGTATGCATGAATACATGATATATAAACATTGAAATACACTGAATACAAATAGAAATACAGTGAAAATTACAATTGATTTTGTTGAGTTATATTAGGAATGTATAACTGAAAAATTATTCTAATTAATTGGGTTGATAATGATTAATGATGTATGTTAGAATTGATTTTGTTGAGTTATATTAGGAGTGTATCACGCTAATTGATCATATTTCCGTTATTAGACAGCTGGACAGACCTATTTTTAAGGTGATTGTCGTTAATGTATTCATGAATACATAGTGCGAGGACATGTGACTATAATCGCGTACAACCGTAACCCCCTTGTTTTTAGTCAAATACACTATCGTAACAACTGAATAGTAGCTATAGGAAGTTAATAGCCACTAAACACCAGTGGTTTATGAAAATTTCTGTCTTTAAGGGGTCGTTCGTTTAGTTCACGTTGTAATTATACAAATGAATAATAATGCAACGATGTTATTCTTAGACTTAACCGTATTGCTAAAGCAAATCTTTTTATTTCGCATTTTATCCTACATAAAATAAACACATTCTCACATAACTTATGCGGGTATAACAATGGGGAGTAGTTTAAAAGGGCCAACAAAACGTTATGTTAAATTATGCAGTATTTATTTTTTTACGCGACTAATCAAACGTTTTATAATTTATGCGGAATTTTAGATTGGAATTACTTTTGACAGTACCTAGTGATTTTATCTTTGAACCAAGTCCATATATAATTTATACTGAGACAGTTGCAGAACTGGAAAAGAAAGTAGGGCTCGTACGAGGGATAAGGAATAATTAATCACGGGATTAAATTTAAAAAGAGTATCCCATGTTTGATTGGAAAAAATTACAGTATAATTAATTCTAGGATTAATTATCCCGGTATTATAATATTTTTTTTATCTCATGGAAAGGTGAAATAACTAATCCCAAAATAATTAATCCTTAAATAACTTCTTTCCAACCAAACGACCCATGAGATAATTAATCCTTGGATAACTTCTTTCCAACCAAACGACCCCTAAGCGTATACCAAACGAGGTATCAATACCCACAATATAACCTTCCTTAACCAAAAGCGATCTGTACCGCTGGAATTCTACTATTATTGCACAAACAAACAAAACCTATGGTTGCGAAAGAAAAGAAAAAGAGACAAAATTAAGATCCAACTCGCTCTATGTTTATCTTTCACATATAGCTCGAGAACGGTGCTTGTAAAAAGCTTTGTCAAGGTCTTGAAAGTAAACATAATTGCTATCTATGAAGAAAAAGGAAAACTAACTCTTTACAATAAATGGGTCTGGTTTGGTCCTTCTGCAGCACGAGTCGAGCGCATTGGTGAAATTTATTCCTGTAACAGCATGACTAAGAAGTAGTTATTATTCTAAACTGATACGTCGCATCTTGCAGACAAGATTAGCAGTAGGAAGATCAAGCTGATTCCCTGAATCTGTTTTTATAAGATCCTTGAGCTGATTTTTAAGTGTTGAAAAACATGTCTGGAATGTGGCAAGAACTGTAGGAATTGGCATTGATAGAGCTGAGAGTACGTTGCTTAGATACTCTATATCAACAGAAAGCTGCTGTGCTCCACGATCTGTTATGTACTGGATCCCTCGAAGCTGTTCCATGTAAAGTGCAGTGGCACCTTCAGCAACCTTTTCAATAAAGGCAAAGGAAAATTAATCACCTTATAGTTGTGAGAGAATACATTTGGAGACACGGAAATAACTAGTTGGTCAGTGTCTCAGCAATGACGATTTCCTAGAAAGAGCAAACAACGCACTCCCCACAAGTAGTTCGTAGTCAAACTCAGCTTCTAGATGTTTCCTAGTGATAACTTTTACTAAAGTTTATGTTAGTTCAGGCTTTGGCATTCTAGAGAATTTTTATTTGAACATTATAGATGGAGTAATGGTGTTGTTGACCCATGTGAAATAAAGCTCTCAGTTGATAGCACAGATACCTGTAGGTATTTGCTCAACAGTTTATCATAAAATATTGAAGTAAAAAATAATACCTTAAACATCCATTCAGTTGCAAAGTACTGGGCCTCATCAGCATTGGGATCACTGTTGGAAATATTCTCTACAAGTGGCTCTAGCTGTTGGGGTAATGTAAGGAGATATTCACCAACACCAGTCACATAAGACTGGGGGTATGCGCTGAAGGTTGGAAGGGGCCTAGCACTATGTTCTTCAACAGATGACCATATGGGCAGGCGTGACAGACCAATGAACTGCTGCCGTACTTTTGATATGAGAACATCATAAACAAGCTCATTGACTGCGTCTGTGAAAGCCGTAACTCGTTGTGATGCTACTGGAAGTGCATGGAATCTGGGATCTTTAGACTGCAGAACGCACAAGAGAGAAGTTATCAATGTAAAATCAAATTGCATAGCAGAAGATTGGCAAGGATGCATTAAAGGAATAGAAGGATAGAATTGCTAAGCGAATCAGAAGAAAGATGAGCTCCCAGATATGTGTAACTATTGTGGGAGCCACTGACCTGCTCCAACAAATTAAGAAGCTTCCGAGCCTTCTCAGGAATATCCAGTAGCTTCACAGCTGCCACATCCAAGGCCGCCCTTCGAGCCACAGATAATTGCCCACTTCCATCATCATTGACTACATCTGGTTGGTTCTTACCAATACTTGGCCCAAAAACTGAGAGAGCGAGACTTGTATTCAACCTAGCAAGAGTAGCCTTGAGGGAAGCTTCAAAGACTGAAGATCTACTGGTTAAACAATCAGCAACCGTGAGGATCTGCAGTGCACCTTGAACAAATGACCACTCTTCCTCACTTGATGTGAAATCAACTTTACGTGCATTTGGAGCTGCTTCCCTTCTTTCTGCTCCTGTGTCTTTCTTTGTACTAGTAGCATCCATATCCAGTCCACAAACAGCTCTCAATGATTTTAGGTTCTCCTGCAAAGTGGAAATGTATTGTAGCATAACATCATCCAGCGCAAGAATTAGCTCCTCCACCTCAGAACCACCAGTAAAGTTGATGCATCTTTCAACTGCTGCTTCAAGAAGCAAAATAACGTGTGGAATTGACTCTTCCATCCTTCGTACGGTTTCACTAAGCTCAACTCCCTGGACTCCCACTAGAGTAACAGCAGCTCCTCTGAGATCAAGTCCTGCAATCTCACCAGAGAGAACTGCACGTTCCATTTGTCCATATCTAGATCACAATTTTAAAAGCATTTAGTGTACGAATACTTGACACTGCAAAAGCAGATGACCTTGCGATTACAATCCAGATCCTCCAATGACACCAGGCAAAGTACTTGAACAAAATGCTCAACAGTTTCAGAGAACCACCAAATTTTGAGATTTTTACGTGTAAATACTCAACATGTATGATAGTACCAGGATGATGACAATACCTAAGCAGGAAACCTCATGTTAATTGACCTATGAGTTAATACTTATTTATAACAACCAGTTCCAGCTATGCATAAAATTAACTAGCAGAANTACAATCCAGATCCTCCAATGACACCAGGCAAAGTACTTGAACAAAATGCTCAACAGTTTCAGAGAACCACCAAATTTTGAGATTTTTACGTGTAAATACTCAACATGTATGATAGTACCAGGATGATGACAATACCTAAGCAGGAAACCTCATGTTAATTGACCTATGAGTTAATACTTATTTATAACAACCAGTTCCAGCTATGCA
>AWOL01S0061867.1:0-19171 GCA_000715115.1 Nicotiana otophora
AATACTGATTTCTCTTTCCCGGAATCGCTGGAATTTATGCACAGCGATAAGTCTCTCACAATTACTCTGATACCATGTGAGAAGGCACGGGAGAAAATATGTTAATGATATTGGATGAACAATACAATACAAGAGGTCCTTATTTATAGCTATACTATACAAGGACATACTACTCTTCTACCAATGTGGGACAATACACCACTATATACATGCTGTAAACTAACAGTAAGGAAGGAAGTAGACTTGCTTGACCTATTCTAGTTGCCATGGTTTGAGATCCGTTGGCCATTGTTACTGTTGGGAGAGATTGAGAATAGGAAATAGTAGTGAAAAGAGATTTGTTACCAGAAATATGATCAGATACACCTAAACAAATGACGCAAGACTCAGAGGTTGAAGATTGGGAGACACAAGTCACGCTACTATCTGTTTGAACAACGGAAGCTATCGCTGAAGATGTCTGTTTACATGCTTTGTACTGAAGGAACTCAATATAATCCGGTAAAGAAACCATCTGTATTGGATTCAATGCATTGGATTTAACGGATTGTGAGTCAAAGTCTTCTAATACGAATACCATTATAATGGTTACGCTGGAAAAAAAAAACAGAAATTTTCTGGAAATTACTGTTCTAGCCGGAAAATATCACTGTTCACGCCGGAAAAATATGAAAGTGGTCGGAATTTGATTTAAATTGGATGGCTAGGCTCAGAATTGCAATGGGAACAATCTGTCCTGAAGAGTCGTCGCCAAAAAATGGCCAGAAGGTGGCCCACGCGGCGGCGCATGACGTCGGAACTTCGCCGGAAAATTTTCTTTCGTCGGCGCGTGGCAGCGCGTAGAAGGCTTCTGACGGAGATTTGTTTATTGGTAGGTCGCCGGAGACCGATCTACTTCATGGTGGCGGTGGTTTTTGCACAACACTGACGAAAAGTGGCTTTTTACTTGCGGCATACCTGTGTTTGCCGGAAAAAGACTTCCGGTTGACTGATTTTTCTTCCCGGAGTCGCTGTAATTTATGCACAACGATAAATCTCTAACGATTGCTCTGATACCATGTGAGAATGCACGGAGAAAAATCTATTATTGATATTCAGTTTAATTATAATACAATGAGCCCTATTTATACAATACATATCATACTCCTATTCTATGTGGGATTACGACTAATTCATATTATGTACATTACTATCTAACAGGTGATAACAAAAGAAAAATAAGAATTTCAATTTATTAGACTTGGGAATTTAATTTATTTGAGAAAGGTTAATAATTTTATCATCAGCACCCAAAATAGGGCTAGTATCTAATAATTACAAGAAGAAAACCCCTGCAATTCTTACAAGGAGTGAAAAAAGTCTAGCAATGATTCTGCATCATCTACCAACTGTTCTTTACACCAAAAATCAAAAAGAGAAATGCATGAACTCTTGATTTTCTGGGTTGGGCTGCTCTTTCCTTCAAAACATCTTGTGTTCCTCTCCTTCAAACTGTCCACCATACGCAAGCTGGAACAATCTTCCATCATACCTTGTGTCAAGTTCTTCCTTTTATACTGTTCCAGCTGCATATCAGGCCAATAATGTCTATAGGCATCACCCAAACAGTTCCAGGTAGTGTTACAAAGAGCTGCCAAAATTGTCTAGTAACGCAGTGTAGGAACAGATGTTCATTGGTTTCAGCATCCTGCAAGCATAGAAAGCATGTAGAATTGGTCTGAATACCTCTTCTCTGTAGAATTTCCAGTGTAAGGCAGACTTTTCTTACTACTAACCATGAAAACAGATAACTTTGAATGGTACTCTGATCTTCCAGATCCTTTTCCAAGGCTAGGGGTGTTGGGTTGCCTAATAGATGAAAGATAGGTGTATGCTGCTCTTGACTGTGAATTTTGAGTTACTGCCTCCTTTCCATGTAAGAGACTCTTCTTCCCCATCCAATCCTCCAACCTTCTAGCATTTTGAGAATTTCAGTAACTCTAGTAACTTTCCAGTTACTGATAAACCTTCTGAAAGTTAAGTTCCAACCATGGGGCGTCCAAGATTCTTTTATTATGGTATTAGGTGAAGCTGAAAAGATAAATAGATTAGTAAAGAGGTCTTTTAACGCTCCATGCCCAAGCCAATCTCACTCCAGAATGAGACGATCCTTCCATCCCTATCTTAAGACCTATTTTTGCTGAAAACTCCTCCCATAGGTTCCTAATGTATTTCCCGTTGCTAACTACATAAGGAGTTCTCACTGGTTTGGTACTCCAGTGTCCTGACTGCTCATACCTGCACTTGATAACCTGTTCCATAAAGCTTGTTTTCCAGTGTTGTATCTCCAAAGCCATTTCATTAAGAGACTTTTGTTATGCAGACTTAAATTTCTAATGCCTAAACCTCTAACTCTCTTGCTTGAAATAAGAGCCTTCCAGTTAACAAGATGAAGGCCTTTGGGTTCTCTGTTGCCTTCCTAAATGAAGTTCATTCTCAGCTGGTTATTCTATTCCTTACTTTGACTGGAATAGGCGATAAGGACATGATGCATGTGGGAAGGGAATCCAAGACAGTGCTTACCAAAATGATCCTTCCTTCCCCCTAGGGATAAGTACTGAGTTGTCCTTCTTGTAAGTCTTTTCTCACATTTATCAAGTACCCCTTCCCATATTTCTGCAGCTTTGTTCTTAGAACCCAGTGATAATCCCAAATATTTGATTGGTAAAATTCCTACTTTACAACCCAAAATCCCTGCTAGAATTGGACTATCTGGAACTGCATTAATTGGTACCAGCAAATTCTTTCTCCAATTAATAACATGAAGACATGAGATGCTTTCAAAAATTGTGAGGACCAACCTCAAATGCATTCACTGAGCGAGTTCAGCATCATAAAGAATTAATGCATCATCAGCATACAACAGGTGTGAAATCTCCATACTGGTGTTCCTGTTCTGGACTATAAAACCCTTCAAGCATCCGGTAGCAGTGGAAATTCTCAGCATATTGCTTAACCCTTCCATGGCAAGTATGCAAAGGAAAGGGGATAGAGGATCTCTTTGTCTTAAACCCCTCATTGAAGGGAAGAAGCCTAGAGATCCATTAGTAAGGACAGAGAATTCACTATGCTAATGCAAAAGAAGGTTCAATTGAGTCATTCATCCCCAAATCCAAAACTCTCAGAATATTGATCAAATACCTCCAATTACATGATCAAATGCCTTTTCAATATCTAATTTGTACAAGATCCCTAGTTTCTTCTCCTTTTGCCTAGCATCGACACACTCATTAGTAAAGGCAGCATCAATAATCCGTCTTCTTTTGATAAAAACCAGCTGATGCTTGTTCACAATCTAATCTATTGCCTTTTTGAGTCTTTTAGGTAAAATCTTGGAGATAATCTTGTAGATGTTGCCAACAACAACAACAACAGACCCAGTGTAATCCCACAAGTGGGGTCTGGGAAAGGTAGTATGTACACCGGCCTTATCCCTACCTTCAAGAGGGCAGAGAGGATGTTTTTGAATCTTGTAGATGCTGCCGATCAGACTAATTGGTCTGAAATCTCTCAATTCTTTGGCTCCATTCTTCTTGGGTATAAGAGCCATATAAGTGGCATTTAGGCTCTTCTCAAAGATTCCCCGAGAGTGAAAATTGGCCATGGTTTGTAGGATGTCATCCTTCAAAAAATCCCAGCAAGTAATGAAAAACCCCATTGAGAAGCCATCAGGGCCAGGAGCTTTGTCTACGGCACAAAGCCTTATATTGTCTATTGAGAACTTCTTGTTCCTCAGAAGGTCTCTCCAACCAGTTTTGTTCCTTCACTGTTATTGAAGTAGGATTCTAAAGGTTATAATTAGGTCTCCATGCTTCTGACTCGGAATATAACTGTTTATACAAAAGATATGATTTCTTCTTTGATCCCAAATGGATTAGTGACTTCAACCCCATTGATCTCCTGCTTGTCTATGGTATTGCATCTTCTGTGTGCATTGCCTATCTTATTAAAAACCTTTGTTCTTATTCCCCTGTTTTAATCATAGAATTCTGGATTTTTGCCTCCATGATGACTCTTCATATTAGGGGATTTCCTCAAAGTCCAATGCTATGTTGGCTTTGTGTATCAATTCATCGTCAGTAAGGTTTCTTTGGTCTTTCAAAACATCAAGAATGGCTAATTGATTCAAAAGCTCTATTTTCCTCCTTGCTAGATCCCCAAAGTTAGAAGCATTCCACTCCTTCAGCTTAACATTTTAAAAGTCTTTGTTGCTAAAATATAATCTAGTTAACCCTGGACTATAAAAGATGACCACCATTCCTTAACCATCTCTACTACCTCCAACCACCAATTGGCAAATTTAAAGTATGATTTTCTTTGTTTCCATTCCTAATCACCACAAAAAAGCTGGATAGCACAGTGATCAGATGTATCAGATGTGATTCTTGGCAAAGTAGACTGTCTGATATTCCTGGAAAATTCATCTAATTCAGTGATAAAAAGAAACCTATCAAGTCTTGAAGCAATCCCCTGGTTGTTACCTTGTTCCAAGTGAAGGAGCCCCCAAAAAGTGGAGGATCAACTAGCTATAGATCATTAATTAAATCAGAGAATTTTTTCACAGCTTTAGTAAGGTGGTGATTATTGATCCTTTCAATTGAATCTCTAGTTGTATTGAAATCACCACAAACCACCCATGGGCCACTACAAAGACCTTTTGAGGCTACCAGCTCCCACCATAAGTCTTGCCTCTCAATTCTGGAAGTTGATGCATAGACCCCAATGATAAACCATGAAAACCATTAGCTAAACAGTCAATTTACAAGTGATGCACTGATTTACGGTAGTAATCACCTCCCCTTAAAGTATCATTTTATCCCACATGCTAAAAATTCCACCATTGGTACCATAGCTTCAAGGTTAACAAAATCCACCCATCTGCTCCCCCATAAATGTCTGGCTATATAGGTTATATCTCCTTCTATCTTTATTTCTTGAACAACCACTACATCACATATCGATTCATTAAGAACAGTTTTAATAACTCCTATTTTTTCTCTATCATTCAATCACCATACATTCCACGAATGTATATTTATTTTCATTAATCTACTTTAAGGTTGCTCTCCCCCTAACCTTAGAATGCCCATCTTTGTATTGAATATCTGATTTGAGATCTTCCAATTGTCTCTGGCCTTTTGATTTGGTTGCAGGAAAATTTCAGATTGTGGTGTTCTCCATCTTCTTGTGCCTTCTGCTATTAATCTTCATAAATAAAGAAATGGCTTCCCATTCACACCCTTCAAAATCAACACCAAATTGTTTGCTTAATTTGAGTACATTCAAATGCATCCATAGTATCGCTTCTGATTCTGCCCTTTGAACTTGAATTTCTATTGGAGTGGTTTCTTCATCAATGCTTGTAGTCGATTCCCCAAACATGACCAATTGTTTGTTACCTTTATCATTTTGGCTTGATTCCCCTGCTCCAGTGAGTTCGACATTGTCCATCTCTTAGGTCGATTGCATGTCTATGTGAGGGGTCTGGAGCATACCTTCTTCTGGAACTAGACCAGAGCCAGCAGAAAGAGAAGAAGAGTTGAACTCCAAAAATATGATATCAAAAGAAACTTCTCTATCTCTGCCTCATGTTCTATCAAGATAAATATCGGTTCTTCCAGAGTTGGAGTTTGTGGAACAAAAGCTGGGAGATGACTAGAAGATCCTTTTCGGATGGGCCATTGAGAATCGGCCCAATACTTTCATTAACGGGTTCAGCCAGTGTGTCTGAAGTGGATCACGTGCCTACTAAACTGTTATTTTTCAGGTTTGGGCCCAAATTGGTGAGGCCTAGATTCTCCTTACTCTTTAATAGTCCATTTACTTGACCATTAAACACTTTCTTTCCGGACCCTCTTACCCCACGTGTTCCCTTTCAAAATTTTCCTCTTCTTTCGATGTGCCCACGTGACCTAGCCCCTGCTCCGCCTAATAAGTCACTTCTCCCCCTATATAGGATAGACTTTTTGTATCATCCAAAGGTCTTTGCCTATCTCCATCTCCAGGAAAGATTCTGGTTTTCTCTCACTGGAATTTCACACCAGATTGGAATGGTGTACAAAAGTCCATCCCTTTCCACCTCGATATCTCTCGGAACTTCTTTACTTTAATGTGTGCCCGATGGAGATAATTTTTCAGAGTAGTCTCCTTCTCTATTTTGATCCATCCCCCACAACGATCCCCTATTTATTTGAATACCTTCTGAGATCATACATTCATAGGTAATCCCAACAACCTTATCCAAACCTAGTTACTTTCAACTTCATTTGGCCAGCAGCCAGTGGTAGGGCTCCACCATTCAAGCTTCCACTTCGATTTCCTCTAACTCCATTCGCCAGAAAAGACGTGTTCAGCTATCTTCTTGATAGAAGTTCAAACAGAAATTGATGATCGTTTATCTCAAAGACATTGACCCGGCATGCTGATTTTCATGAGTTACAGGCCCATCACCGGACATCATTCAAAGTCGTAGTTTCCTGAACAGAAGCCTGAAATCTGCTGACAAGGCATCTACCCAATAGATCTTTGTATGAGACTGTTGTGCCACCAGGGATGAATATTCTAGAGTTGCTGCTTCTGATCGAAGAAACTTTTGCCCCTTTTGTCGTCCATCTGTTGTTTCTGAAGGCTTCCATGAAAGAAGACTCAACTTGAAGGTTGGTGATGAAGAGATAGCACCTTTTCTTTATCTGGAACATTAATGAAAGTGGATATCTTTTGGGCTATATGTCCCCACCCTTCCTTATATGTAGTCTCCGATGTAATAATTATAGATTTGCTTTCTCCTAGAATAACAATAAAGCTGATGTATCTACCATGCTCATTGTATTTGAGAGTGCAGAAGAACTCTGCAAAGTGACCCTTGTTCCACCTTTTCACCAGTGTTTTGGATAGAGTGAGGCGACAAAAAGCGATGAGGGCCCGCTTCACTGAGGCGAGAAGCGAGAAGCGTAGCGCTTGCCTTTTATATGTGAAGCACCAATTAATACAAAAAATAAAATATTAAATTTGCATGTATAAATAACTAAAAATTCAATAACAACAACATACTAATAAATATATCAATTCAAAAACTCAATAGATAGAAATCAAATATTTTAATATACTGTTTATAGAGAGAAATTAATTACAATTAAAGAGAGAAAATAACAATTAATTATAATTGTAATTATAGAGAGAAGTTAATATGCAATTAATAATTCAGTAAACTGGAAAAAAAAATCAAAAAGAGAGAAACAAAAGAAAAAAGAAGAGCAGAAGCGAAAACAGAGGTGAAAGAAAAGAAAGAAAAAAAGAATATTTCTGCTGGAAATCGGTTGTTGCCGGAAAGAAGAACAAAGAAGACTTACTATCGGAAAAAGAAAAAGAAAAGA
Source organism: Nicotiana otophora (assembly GCA_000715115.1). Lineage (NCBI taxonomy): Eukaryota > Viridiplantae > Streptophyta > Magnoliopsida > Solanales > Solanaceae > Nicotiana > Nicotiana otophora. Next base: position 7,413 of record AWOL01S0061867.1, read on the forward strand.
AAGAAGAAAGAAGAGAGTCTTACTGCCAGAAAAACAGAGCCTTACTGCCGGAAAAGAAAGAGAAAAGAAAGAAGAAAGAAGCACCTGTAAGTCGAAGAAAATCCTAACTTTTATTTAAGTCTCTTCTTTTTTCTTTCTTTTTTTTAAAAAGCGACGCCTCTGTCGCTACCTCGCCTCGTCGCCTCGTCAGCTCTTTTTAAAAACGCATCGCAACAGACCAAAAAAGCGCCTGACGCTTCGCGTCGCTACTCGCTATTAGCAAGCGCTATTTACAACACTGCTCTTCATTGTCTTCTTTTGCTCCTTGGATGCCATATTAAATACATAAGCTATCCATTTAATAACATTTATGCTGATAGTAACTTGTCTTATTAAATTCCTTCTATGTTCAACCCAATCAAACCACTTCTCCGCCTTGGAGCATCTCCTTGTGATGTCATATGATTTAAAACCTGCATTATAATAAATCTTATCTTCTTCCATGTTCTGAACAAGAATTACTTTGTCGAAAATAACTGAAGACGGGAATAAATTCCAGTACCGCTGGAATTTTCCCCTGAAAAAGTGGTTGAAAAAAAGGAATGCTACAAAAAGTTAGCCTCGAGAAGGGTGCTTGAGAGCATTCTGCCTTTCTATCCTCTGATTCCGATTTGGATGTATGACTTTGGGAATTTTGAAAGAATAAACTAATAAAGAAAGAAAGAAAAACGAAAAAAGTACTTAATTGAAACGCCAAAAGGGATACAAGACATGCCCATCCCCAATTGGTTGACCCAATTTTAGAAAAAGAAAGAAAAAAGCAACGAGATAGACATAAGATTTGAAACTCCCAACCTAATTCTAGAGGAACAATGAGATTTAAAACTCCGACTTCACTTTAAGGTGCACCCAATAATCATTGCACCATAGAACTCTTTAGCTTGGGTGCACGCATGTACGTTCAAGTAATCTTGAAAAATTATAGCATTGTTATACATGATTTACGGCATCGCAGTAATGTGGCAGGAATGACGCTTTGCCCCCGCAAATGTTTGCAATAACACTTTACAACACACTGACCTTTCCTTTTGATGAAATACTCAAGCCTTGAAAATCGACCACATGAGCACAAGTCAAAATAGTGCCGTCAGCATCTATTATAGTTCCTGATCCTATACTCCTTCCAGCGCTCAACCCATGAAAGCCTACAAAAGGACCAAAAATATACGTTATAGCATATTACAGGCAGTCCCCATATTGAAAACTCTGTCCATCCCATTTCGCATGACAGTATTATACACTAGATGATAGTAGAAGAAACATTCAAGAAATGGTTAAAAGTTAGTCTGATCGAGAAAATATTACATCAAAGCTAAAATTTGATTACTTTAAAAACTTAGATTTTTATAAGTTGCAAAAGTTGTACAAAAATGGATTATGTCAACATCTTAGGACGTACTAATACAGAAAGAAAGTCATAAAATTGGAAGGGAGGAGTAATTAAGCAAATATAGTTAAAAAGCATACCCCTTGAAACAGAAATATTAACAACAGCAGGACCAACGGCGGCAGCTGCATTGGCAATAGTATCTCGTCCGAAACAATTACAACATTTATGTTTCTTCTCATCATCTCCATCTTCCCCACTACCTTCTTTCTTCACATTTTCAGGGGGGTCCAAACCAGTTCTAGCAAAAGATAATGGGAAAATACCTAAAATAAAGTGGTATCAGTTGAATTTAAAAACAAAAACGAAACAAAGTAGGAGAAGTTATAATTCGGAAAACAAAAATTTATGACAACATACAAAGTTGCGATGGGTCCCCGGAAAGAAAAGCAGGACGAAGAAGTTTGTCTTTCATATACGTCCAATGCAATGTCAAAGTATCTTTTAAAGGTTGAGGTACTGAAACCGAAATTGAGCTTCCTGGAATGGACCTCTATCAGAAATTTTGGGGCACATTTGATCGCTAGAAAAAGTTAGAAGTATAGCAAAAATCTTAATTAAAATGCTCACTTGAACTGGTCCCGTTGCCAGTAAAAACTACTGTTGATCCAGCTGCTGCCAAAGCTAATACAGGAATGAAGGATTTGTCACCGCAATTTGATAATATTTTCTGCACAACAGTTAAAAAGTTTTACTCAATAAGATAGAAAACGATTGTATTATCAAGATATATGAAAATTTTGAGGAATTCGGGAAGTGTTTGTACCAGAAATCGTTTCATGAGGGGTTGATATGCCAATTAAATATTCGGATCAATTGATTATTCGGAAGGAGATTTGAGCAGTTAATTGGGGATGCTCCACACTCCACTCTAAAAACCCTACTTTGCAAAACCCAGAAAAAGTGATTTCCTTCTGGAACCTATTGACACTTGGGGAGCAAGGCAGCTGAGATGATGGGCTATTTTCTGAACCTACCTATTTCACGGGCGTTAATGATTCGGTTTGGATCGATTTTTTTCAAAAAAGAAACCAAATCAATCAAGTTGATTTTTCAAATATTGGAATCAAACCAAATCAAATAAATCGATTTTTTATCGATTCGATTTTTATCTATTTTTATCGGTTTTTCGGTTATTTATCGATTTTTTTAAAATATAAGACATACACTACCAAACACATATTCCGGCGAGTACATTTTCAACGTAATACTATCAAACCAATTGTTCTTTGAGAAATCTATCACTTAACAAAATATATTGATGATAATTGAATTAAATAGTGATGAATAATTTAATTACCAATCAAACTAAAATATAAAAATAAAGAATTAGATTATTATAATAGCAAAGAACTAGACTAAAAATATAAATGACTAATATGTACCATAAAATTTTAGAGACTTTATACAAAAATATTTAAATTTAAATAGCTACTTCTATAGTCGGTTTGGTTCGGGTTTTTCGGTTATTTTTTTATTAAAACCAAAACCAAACCAAATCTGATCGGTTTTTAAAATTCAAAACCAAAACCAAACCAAACCTAAAAAATATCGGTTTTTTTGGTCGGTTTGGTTCAATTTTCGGTTTGAATCGGTTTTTCGGGTTTTATGAACACCCCTACCTACTATCCAAAAAATTGCAGAAATATAATATTTTTTTGTATGGTTTTTAACTTTTGATTTTATAGGTAAAACTTTTAGGTCAAAAGTTAAAAGTGTTAATCATGCCGAACTTATTATATTGAAGTTTTGCTTATGACAAAAGCAACTTTGACCTTTATTTGTGTACACCCACTGCTATCTACCTCCAAGCCCATTGGAAGGCCCATTACGTAGATGCAAGTTACAAGCCCGTTGGAAGGCCCATCAAATTCAAAAGTGTTCGCGCAATTTTTCAGAGATTCCTAACAAGCAGTTTGCAGTCTCTGCCATTATAATTTTTGCGACTTACGATAATTTAAATTCACTGAACGATTCACTCTTTAACATTATCAGTTTTGCTACTCCTATTTTGGTGTGCCTAAAGTTTGTGTAAGCATCACAGTATGGATTTTTATTCTTTTAATATAAATAAAAACTGACACTGTCCCTTTCCCTAAAATTTCTCCTCATATCTTCTTGTTTTGTGTAATGATCCGGCCGGTCGTTTTGAGTATTTAAGCCCTGATCCCCTATTTGTTGCCTCATCTATGTTGTATTATGGTTATGTGATTTGTTGGGGGTGTTTGGTTTTGGTTTCGGGTGAGTCCCGGAGTGCAATAGGACACATAGTCCCTAAGTTGGAGGTTTAAGTTGTAAGAGTTAACCGTAGTTTGACTTTTGTGTAGACGACTCCGGATTGGAGTTTTGATGGTTCTAATAGCTCCGTATGGTGATTTTAAACTTAGGAGCGTGTCCGGACGTTGATTTGGAGGTTCGTAGGTCGTTTCGGCATGAATTGGCGAAAGTTAGAAAGTTAGAAGATTGGGAAGTTTGTCCGGGAGTTGACTTTAATGATATCGGAGTCGGATCCCAATTTCGAAAGTTGAAATAGGTCTGTAATATCATTCATGACTTGTGTGCAAAATTTGAATTCAATCGGAGTTGTTTTGGTATAAATCGGCATTGGTTTCGGAATTCGGAAATTCATAGTTCATAGGCTTGAATTTGGATTACGATTCGTAGAATTGATGTTGTTTGATGTGATTTTTGACCTCGAGTAGGTCCGTTATGTATTTTTGAAGTTATTGGCATATTCAGACGGAGTTCCGGGGGCCCCGGGTGTGATTCGGATTGAATTCGGAGCAATTTTTGGACTTATGCAATTGCTGAAGTTTCCAGCTTCTTATGTCTTCGCACCTGCGGAGGGAACGGTCGCAGGTGCAGACTCGCAAAAGCGAACAATTGGTCGCCGAAGCGAAGCTGGCCCGGTCTAGCTGGGATCGCAGGTGCGAGGTGGTGTCCGCATCTGCGAGTCTGTATGTGCGGAGAAGTGGTCGCAGATGCAGAAGGGGGCAAGCTTGGTCGGTCATCGCAGAAGCGGGGAATTTTCGCATGAGTGCACTCGCAAGTTCGAGACTTTATCCGCAAAAGCAGAATCCCCTGAGCTTAAGTGGAATCCGCACCTGCGATGATTTTTCCGCAGGTGCAGCTTCGCAGAAGCGACAAAAAGACCGCAGAAGCGGAAGTCGCTGAGGCAGAAATAAGAAATTCGAGGGTTTGATTCATAATCTATTTTTGGACTTAGAGAGCTCGGTGGGAGGTGATTTTTCGAGGGTTCTTCAAGGAAAACTTTGGGGTAAGGAATCCTAACTCGGTTTTGGTTGATTTACATGAATCTATTGTTAATTCTATCATTTAATTAGTGGTTTGAGTTGAAAAATTGAGGAAAATGGTATAAACTTCTTAGGGTAAAATTTGAGGATTTGCAAGGCGATTTGAGTTCGGATTTGAGTAATTCTTGTATGGTTGAACTCGTTATCTAATGGGTGATCGGATTTTGTAATTTTGGTCAGGTTCTGAGGCGCGGGCGTGAGTTGACTTTTTGAGTTGACTTTTTAATTCTTTGCAAAGATCGTAATTTCATTGTTTGAATTAGTTTCCTATAGTTTATATTTATAGTATGAAATTATTTTGGCTAGATTCGAGCCGTTCGGAGTTGGATACCCGAGGAAAAGGCCTACTAGTGGATTGATTTAGCATGATTTGAGGTAAGTGACTCGCCTAACCTTGTGTGGGGGAATTACCCCTTAGGATTTGTGATTGGTTGTGATAATTGTGATATGTGAAAGCCGTGTACGCAAGGTGACGAGTGTGTACACGGGCTAAATATGAAAATTACCGATTTTAGCTATGTAGATTCCTTTCATGCAGTAATTGAGTTACCTTAACATGTTATAGTCATCATTTCTAGTCTATTTTCACATGTCTACTTATCTTATTCTCTTGTATGCTAATTGCCTTAAATGTTTAATTGAAGTTCTTGTTTCCTTTATTCTGTATTCATTATTTGATCGTTGAACCCTTTACTTGAAGTTGTTGAATTATGAAATATCTGGTTATTGAAATTGGTATTGAAATATAAAGGTCGTGATTCAAATTGAGGCAAAGTGTTAAGCTATGAAATACCATTCTATTGAGTTGTCCCTTTTCGATTATTATTGCTGAGATTCTTGTGTACATTGTGGTTGGGCCATAGGCTCTTTACTGTGAAAATACTGTTATTGTTTGGTTTCTCTAGCAAGTTGTGTTATTGGGCACTTGAAGTGCGATTTGTGATATGTTATGATATTGATACGTATGCGGTGGTAAAAGGTTTTAGGGTTGAAACGCATGCGGTGAGATAAGGTGGGCTTGATACGCGTGGCTAGTAGGGGAACTACTAGAAGTCATGCGGTGTGATAAGATGAGCTAAAACGCGGGATGTTATTTCGGAAAAATAATTTTTAAAACTAAATGTAAAGGCTCCCGCGGTGATATAAAGAATGATTGTGAGTTATTCCTGTGATTTGGGACTACGAGGCGGTACCTCGGTAGTGATCCTTATTGATCTTTCTCTATTTGATGTACTTGTCTTTGGTTGTTTTGTTTCCTTAACATGTCAAGTCCTTGTTCCCTTCCATGATGTATTATTTGCATTGATTCTGTGTAGCTAACTTTTGGTATACTCCTTATTTGTTTCATTTCCTTGTCATTATTATTATATTGTTAAATCTTTCGTCATGTTTCTTATTATTTTCAGTAGGACCTTGACCTGACCTCGTCACTACTCTACCGAGGTTATGCTTGGCAGTTACTCGGTACCATTGTGGTATACTCATGCTGCGCTTCTGCACATCTTTTTGTACAGATCAAGGTACTTCCTATCAGTTCCGGCACCAGTGAGCTGAGTTTGCATTTGGAGACTTCAATGTATACCTGCCCGTGTCCGCAGGCCTCAGAGTCGCCTTCTATCCATTTCTATATTTTTCCTTCTTTACTAGATACAGTTGTATAGGGATGACTTTGATATTGGCATAGAGCTTGTGACTTGTATTACGCTGAGTTTTGGGCTATTATATATACGTGGAGCTGTGGACATATTTCCTTATATTAGTTGTTGGGTTTTGGGATTTTTAAATTATTGTTTCAGCTATTTTTACATGTTTGTTAGACTTACCTAGTCTAAGAGAATAAGTGTCGTCACGATATCCTACAGAGGGAAATTGGGGTCGTGACATTTTGCCTATCTTCCCACACAAGAAGGTATACACTTGTGAAGTCTTCTTTGTGTTAGGAGAAATAGCCTTTTACAAGAAGGGCATCTTGTGTAGTGGTATCATAGTACTCTTCCACAATACTGCCTGTGGTTAGATTTCCTAGACGCGCATATTCTTCTCCTGAACAGTGCTTTTTTCTCCACTTCCAGAAAAGCTATATTTAACCAAAATCTTACCATATTAAAGAGGAGGTGTTGCGCTAATGAAGAAAGCAGAGAATAAAAGTCCAAATCCCCCCTTCTCCCCAAAATTTCTTCTCCATATCTTCTTGTTTTGCCTATCTTCCTAACAAAAAGGGTATATGCCTGTAAGTCTTCTTTATACGAGGAGAAGTAACTTTTTAAAGAAAGCGCATATAGTGTAGTAGTATCATAGTACCCTCCCATCAGTGGCGAAGCTATATGGTCACAAGGGTGGTCAACTGACCACCCTTCGTCGAAACATTGCACTGTGTATATAGGTAAAATATTACGTTTAGAGGTATATAACACATATTGAACACCCTTTGTTGGAAATGTTTTTTCACTTCTTTCAAATTTGAATATCCTTGAAAAATTCTCAACTTCGCCACTGCCTCCCATGGTACTAGTCGGGGTTATATTCCCCGGATACACATATTCTTCTTTTGAACAATCGAAGCTTAATTGTGTCAACTTTCTCTATTTTCTTTCGTTTCTTTTCAGTTTCATTTCAAAAAACAATATTCCTAGTTATTTTTTATTCTTTTTTCCACTTCTAGAAAAGGTAAATTTAACCAAAGTCTTACTATATTAAAGAGGGGGTATTACGCTAATGAAGAAAGCAGAGAACACCAGTCCAATAATTAAGGAAACATCTAGTAAAGTTGGTCGTGCACGCTAAGTTTCCCTAAAAAAGAGCAAAGTAGTATCAATACCGACTTGTATGATTTTTTCGTCCATTCTCGTTTTGTTGAATTCTCATACGGAACCCAAACGAGTTAGATGCAACTCTTTTTGCTATCATAGGCTTCTTAGTGACATTCATCCAAGGGCGGAGCTAGAGTGTGGGATACGGGTTCGGTCGAACCCAATAGCTTTTGTTCACTCCTGTATTTGTCTTAAGAAATTTTAAAAAATATATATAAATTATTAATTTAGAATACAGTAACTTAAAACAATTACGATTTACAGCCCACAATCTTTAAATTCTGGCTCCGCCTCTGCATCTTTCTTATACTTGCCATGTTTTGGGAAGCTGGGGGATAGTAACATGAAAAATTTTAATTAAGCATTAGAACAAATCAAAGAAAGAGTTATGACATGAAGAAAGGCACATGACAATATACTGAATCACACACGCGCCTAATTATACATGGTAAGTCATGACCTATATTGGAGGCAGTACCGAGTATTGACAAACTCTCGAGCCATGAGTAAACTGTTTTATATATATATGTAAACAATAAAAGAAGAAGAGTATTGCGGAGAAAAAATAGAGAGAAAGAGAATTCTTATTGATTTGGGATGAATTACAATGGAATAGAACCCCTCTATTTTTAGGGAAAGAGTGACTTAGCCACCAAGTAATAATCTCTAAAATCTCTCTAAAATATAGATACTCACCGTAAATATAATTCTATTTATAATACTCCCCCTTGAATCTCTATTCAACAGATAATGTGTTTCGTTAAAACCTTAACTAAAATAAAACCCGGTGGAAAAAAAAATTTATAGAAGAAAAAAGAGTACACATGTTTAGAACTACGCTTTTTGGTTGTCTCGTTCAAAATCTTGCAAGGAAAATTCAGTGGGACAAAACCTTGTAAGGGAAAAAGAGTACAACGCATATTAACTCCCCCCTGATAAGAGCATCAATTCATATCTTTAAGCCTTTGCACTCCAATCTTGTGCACCATCTTCAAAAGATCGTTGGTAAAGATTTGATAAACAAATCAGCCATATTAACTTGTATGAATATGTTGCACCTTGAAATTATCATTCTTGATAGATATGTAATGTATTCATATAATATCGTGAAATGGTCTTTTCAATATCTTCACAGAGATTCTCGCTATCATATTATCATGCTTAATAGTTATAGCAAGATACATATGTACTGTAACACCCCGAAAACTTTTGAAGAACTTAAGTGTAAAGCTCGGTAAAATTTGTAAAGAAAATAATATTTCATGGTGCCGGACTAGGATTACATGTTTGAGGATTTTAGAAATTCTTCGCGGCGAGCTTGCGAGCCGCGGCTCAGACCTTTTGGGTTGAACAATACACGAAAAAGTAAAGGAATATTTTTGGCGGAACTGTGCATTTTTACGGTCCATTAAGCGACCGCAGAATCACTCTGTAGACCGCATAATGGCCGTAGAGTGACGCAGTTATTTGGGTCAGTTGGAAGCAATTATGCAGTCGACTATGCGCCCACATAACTATTATACGGTGTACTATGCGACTGCAGAACAATTATGCGGACCGCATAGTAACCGCAGACTCAGGCAGATTTTTGGTCATTTTGGACACCAATTATGCGACCGATATGCGGTCCGTATAACTATTCTGCGGTCGCATATGCGACCACAGAACCTGTTCTGGAGCTTCATTTTTAGGTTTTTAAAACCCGATCCTATTTCGTTAAATACACGCAAAGGGTCATTTTTGAGCAAATATTCTGATGTTTTAGAGAGAAGGAAGAGTGTTTTAGAGAGAGGGAGAGAAAACCCTAGGCTAATTATTCATCAAGTCTTGCTCAAATCTTGGAAGATTAACAAGGGAAACCTACAAGTTTTTCATCTAAGAGGTAAGGTTCCATACCCTAGTTTTCAATTTCGAATTTGGGTAGAAGATGGTTGATTAGGAGTATGATTCATGAGTATGAGAGTATTATTTATACATGCATGTACCAATAAGAATTTTGGGAAGATTGTTGAACTTAAATAAGTAAGGATTGGGTTGTGGAGTAAAGAAAATCTTGTAGAAGAACCTTGTGGTTAAATTTACACACCTAGTGTTTGATAAAATGCTCAAATGAGCTGAGACCATGAATATCTCCCTAATTATGGATTAATTTTGTTATGTCTCAAATAGATTTGGATTGCTAGAATTTTCGGAATGTTGTAGTAATTTAAGGAAAGCTCAATTGAGGTATGTTGGCTAAACTTTCTCTGTTGGAATTGAATTTCATAATGTTACCGTGAGTTTCAAAGTATGGGTTGCGTATTAAAATGTTGTGGCTTTGAATCGTATTTCAAATGAAAGCTAGTATGCCAAATTGTGTGAGAAAATCTCAATATTCTTAAGACTTTTAATTGCTCATATGTGTACCTAAAGTCTTGATTGGGAATGTCTTATTGTTGATAACCTATAAAGATGTTTGGAAGTGAAACCAGTGAATTGGGGATATAAAGTGTGGCCAACGTACCAATAATGAAAGGTATACTTGTGGCCAATGGTGACGATGTAATGAAATAATGTGAGAAAGATTATGAAATGAGCTTTGACTTAATTATTCCAAAATTGAATTCGACAATATAATCGGCTAAAAGTTTATGAACTCAAGTGATGCACATTTGTGGATGTTTTAGCTAATGCTATGCTTTGTAAGTATTTCAATGTGCTTTGTATTCTTACATATTCGTGAGTCAAAATTGTGTATGATTTTAATTTGTGCTTCGATTGCCAATCATTTTACTCCATTTATTGGAAATGAATCGATTATGTTTAAAGCCTTAATTACTAATGAACTTAAAGTTGTGATTTCCGGAATATTCCACTTGTTGATAATTATGATGATGATCTATGAAAGGGAGGAAATAAAAGTGTGAAATATAAAATACGGCCATTGCGCCATGAATAAAGAATCATATGTTTGGCCAAGAGAGCCAATGAAATAATAATGTTGTAAGTGATTGACAATACAGATTTAGGTGATATGTGATGTGAAAGGTTATGAGATGTACGTATTTGTACTTTTATTTCCAATGTGTTATGAAACCCTATGGATGGTCTTTGAAATGCATAGCCATATTGCGTTATGAAACCCTATGGACGGTCTTTGAAATGCATAGGTATATTGTGTTATGAAACCCTATGGACGGTCTTTGAAACACATAGGTATATTATGTTATGAAACCCTATGGACGGTCTATGAAACACATAGGTATATTATGTTATGAAACCCTATGGACGGTCTATGAAACGCATAGGTATATTGTGTTATGAAATCCTGTGGACGGTCTATGAAACGCATAGGTACATTGTGTTATGAAATCCTGTGGACGGTCTATGAACGCATAGGTACATTGTGTTATGAAATCCTGTGGACGGTCTATGAAACGCATAGGTACATTGTGTTATGAAATCCTGTGGACGGTCTATGAACGCATAGGTACATTGTGTTATGAAATCCTGTGGACGGTCTATGAACGCATAGGTACATTGTGTTATGAAATCCTGTGGACGGTCTATGAAACATATAGGTACATTGTGTTATGAAATCCTGTGGACGGTCTATGAACGCATAGGTACATTGTGTTATGAAATTATGTGGACGGTCTATGAACGCAGGTACATTGTGTTATGAAATTATGTGGACGGTCTATGAACATATAGGTACATTGTGTTATGAAATCCTGTGGACGGTCTATGAACGCATAGGTACATTGTGTTATGAAATTATGTGGACGGTCTATGAACGCAGGTACATTGTGTTATGAAATTATGTGGACGGTCTATGAACGCATAGGTACATTGTGTTATGAAATCCTGTGGACGGTCTATGAAACGCATAGCTACATTGTGTTATGAAATCCATTGTGGTATGAAATCCTATGGATGGTCTATGAAACGCATAAGTGCATTGTGTATAAGAGGTATAGATATACGGTATGAATAAACAATGTGGATGGTCTATGAAACGCATAAGTGTATAATATGATATGTGAACACTAAGGACGGTCTAATGAGACACATTATTAATGCAGACAATAGGTGCCCCTTTTGTTGTCCTTGTTTGTACAGGTTGTTTCAATTACATTATATTATGTGTTCCACGTATAGATCATATGGGCATTCTATTTTGAAAGAGGATTTCTAGCTATACATACTAGTGCTATTCGACAGTACTAA
>AWOL01S0061867.1:29433-47722 GCA_000715115.1 Nicotiana otophora
GTCATACCCATATATGTATACAAGCATATCGTACCAAAATCAAAAGCAGCTCCGGATCAAGTGGAGCACGCCAACTCTCGCTGATCAAGGATCCTAAGAAGGGGGACCGTCAGCTTGCCTAGCTGTACCTGCGGGCATGAAACGCAGGCCCCGGGAAATAGGGCGTTAGTACGAATAATGTACTGAGTATGTAAGGCATGAAAATCAGTACATAAAAGACATAGATGAAACATGGAATAAAGAAATCCACCTGTAAGTCTGGATAACTTTGTAAATTTTGAAACATTTATAGTGACATACACGTGCATATAAATGTCGTGTCATGCATAGGTATAGGTGTATATATATCATCATCAAGCCTCTGAGGGCATCCCATCATATCGTCTCGGCCACTGTGGGAAACACGATCAACATATACTAACTGATCAGGTGGTGGTGCGTATATAACACCATAACCTTTTTCCATATCCTATATACATATAATATACGCATATATAATACCATCTGGTCATGGGTGAATGTACATGTATAAATGCATGAAATTCATAAGAATTACATTAATAAGATTTCTCGGAATCTCATAAAAATCAATATGCCTTTTGGATACTTTATCAAATACGTATTTTTCTGAGACCCATGAACAGAAGATATAATAATAATTCACATGGAGAATCAAAAATATAGACACCCCTAGTATTTCGAATAGAGTCATGTATAAAAGTTGTGTATTTTGCTCATTTCATTTGTATTATTTGGATCACGCCAAAAGGAAAGATGGGATAGCCTTAACATATCTGGAGTAGGAAAAAATTTGTATGATATTCTTGGAAAGGTTGCACCGTACTCCCTTAGAATCATAAAATCTCACGTTGCTACTGTGCTAAGAAATCTCGTTGATTGAAGAAATCATGTTGTAGTGTTAGAAATGAAGAAATCACGTCTGATTGTTAGAAATGAAAAGGTTAGAAATGAAATGTCTTGTATTCTTAACTATGAAAAGAGTTAGTAAAGTCTTGGTAAGGTTTGAAGAGATTATGGCTATGCTTAACAAAAACGTTAAGAGAAGTGAGTTACTGAAGTTATGGAAAGTTTTGTTAAAAGTCTTAGAATTAAAGTGTTGTTAGAAAATGAAAATATTAGGCATGAGATGTCTTGTAACTAACATACTAGGTTGCCACATAATCCAAAGTGACTAAGAGTCATTTATTTGGAAAGTGGCTTGCTGCCACGTTCTTTTTTGGGGGGGGAGGGGGATTAATCTTATCTTATAATTTATTAACTAATTGGGTAATATTCCGTTACCCGGTAATTAACCAATTACCCGTATAATTAAAAATTATCTCAAATTACTTAAAATTCTACTTATTAATGTTGAAATGTAGAACATCTAATGATACAGATATACCGCAAGTCTCGACATCTTTCAATGCAAATCTCAGATCTTAGCCTTTTACAAATCCAGAATATCCTCAAATACCACATATGAATCTTGAACCGAGTAGAACCTTCTTGGGAGTCATCCACTCTATTCAAATCTCAAATGCACCGCCAAAATGAGCTAAACGGCCTGCGTCCATTAGCCCACAAACACTTGAAAAAGTAACCCACACCTCTAAGAAAACGAGTAAATCTCTACTCCATGCACACTACCTCCACCATGAATAGTAAACTCAAATCAATCAAAGATTTTTGGTATTCCTATAAGGGATAATACATCATGCATCCAGAAATTTCCTTACTCAAGTCATCCTCAAAATCAAACTCTTCAAGTCATAACCAATCTACATGTATGACTCAAACCAAAACTAATATATAACACATGACCATGCAATTAAATCATCGATAACAGACTCCCCCACTTGGCTCAAGCCATAGAGTACAACATCCGATAACCCACAACACCTCTACTCCATTACTTCCAAAATCCTGCACTATAATTCAACTAAATCCTACATAAGCTCATGTAACACTAATCATGAAAATACCTCAAAATCATTTGCTAAACTCATATTAATCCTCGTGATAGTCAAGCCAACTTCCTCAAGCGATCCAAACTCAAATTGTAACACCTATAACCTACTGGTAGAAAGAAACTCTTCACATAATCATCATAAGAATCACACAACCTCAGAACATCCCACAGGAGATAACCCACCTTCTTAGCCTCGAACTAGCATTTCTCTATGCCCACACCCACTATGTAATCACTAAATCTTCCTGATTCTGAACTCTTCAACAAGACATAAGTATACACCATCCCACAAATGAACAACATGAAGTATCCCTAACGCGCTCATAACTCAAGGCTGTACAACACATCAAGACCGAAATCAAGCATCCAATAGTCCTTTGCATATCCCAACCAAACACTTCTCGTCACATCTAAACTATCTAAGCACAAACCCCAGTCACATAATACTCACCATATAGATATCCAATCACTCACTGAGCCATCAATCCCACTCCTGCGGACACTACCAGACGTATAAGTCCAAAGCACATGCTCACATAACTGAAACTACCGAGCCCAAACTGCGGTCAAAACCTGGCCTCAAGTCCTCCAGACCGGCCCATCACAAAAACATGGTATACACATCTCTCATTTTATTCATGGAATCACAAGCCGCTGATGCAAAGCTGATACCAAGCGCTTACATAACATATGAGTGAGTGGAAGGAATTCAAAGAGAAATGCTTTAAGCTGAATCAATACCGCATGATAATAGAAGAAAGATGGGAAATTTTCCTACATGTCCTATAGCCTCTCGAAGATAGGTATGGATGTCATCATACCGATCCAGAAGACTCTACTAGATACTTGCTCATGACTCGTAGATCCTATGAACCTAGAACTATGATGCCAACTTGTCACGACCCAAAATCCGGCTAGTCGTAATGGCATCTAACTCAACCCGCTAGGTAAGCTAATTAACAGTCAACAAATCTCAAATAAGAAACATCATAGTCAAAGAATAAACTAAACTGAACTTCTATACAAATCCCAGGGATTGGTAATGCAAATCATGCATGAGCTTCTAAGACTTAGAGTTTATAAAGATGGTGCAAAATAAATACATCATTTTTTCGAAATATACATAAACAGATTTACAAATTTAAAGATACCATGGACATGTGGCAGCTATAATCGAAACAAAAGTACATCTTCAATGCCACCTCCCACCACACGCAGCAACATCAGCTCCAAGATTTGCATGCAAGGTGCAGAAGTGTAGTATGTGTATAACTGACCCTATATACTCAATAAGTAACAAACCTAACCTTAGGTTGAAAGCAGTGACAAGCTCGGAAGATAGCTGGAGTCCAACATCAATAGCCAATAACAGTTCATAACGATAGAGTGAGGACAATAAAGGTATATAAATCAGGAGAGGTAATGCCCAGCTCGTTCTCAGATACGGAAAAGTAGACATGCTTTTCAAGTATAACAGTCCCACTCTTAATCTTACCACTGAAGTCAATTAAACATGGGTTTATCAAAAGATCTGTTTTTTCCCAATTTATATCATCAGATAAGACTTTTCATTTATCGGTTAGCCTGTGGAAAATGAATCTCTATACCTATATGTCAAGTATACATGTCAAGTAATCAGATGTTATGTCACTGTCTCGCATGAGGAAGGTACGTCTCTATGCCTACATGTCAAGTTTACATGTCAAGTAATCAGATGTCATGCCATTGTCTAGCATGAGGAAGGTACATATCTATGTCTACATGTCAAGTATACATGTCAAGTAATCAGTTTCACACTAAACTCATTAAGTACACACAATCTTAGCACACTCCAGGTGCCTGTCTCAAAAGCCTGTTTCATAACTGTGGATCCATCAAAATAATCACACTTAACACTGTATGGGTGCCTGACATAACTACCCATCATCGAGCACGTGTATATAACACTGTGACTGCGCTCACTGCTGGTATTTCAGACTCTGTAGGGGTGGATCCTACCCAAGCGCTAATCATAATCACTTAGCCCAATAGTGGGGCCTGGTGCATATGCAGTCATAAATCAGTACAACTTAGCCCAATGCGAGGACTGCATACACGTCATCTTATTATCAATATAACCGTTGCAGCGTGCAACCCGATCCAAATATCCATATCAATACGGCTCTATGGACCACATCAATCAACAATCCGCTCAAATCTCGATATGGAGACATCTCAAAGAAACACAATCCGATGACACAGAATAACACAATATGTCTCAAATACAGTTCAAACACGTATCACATACAAGGACACCAATAACATGTGAGGCAACACATCAAAACTACACAGAGATCGATATATAACATGCGGATGTAACTACCATGACTATACAGTATGACTACAGCTAAGGCAAATAGCTCAACATGGCAAAAATAGCCCTATCATGTCTCAAAATATTGAACAGGTAGCCTAGGCATGATTTCTAGCATGAATAATATCCCATGTAGTCACATAAATGGAGAAAACATGATATCAAAGAAGCATGATCACAAAACAAGTCATATAATAGCCTAAGAACTACCCATATCAAGAATACCTTGGTCCACGTACCCGCGCCCGTCAGCTAGCATGTGTGTCACCCCCGACCCATCTCAAGTATCATAATTCTCAAGTATATTTACCCTCAAATCCAAGTTTAGATATGTTACTTACCTCAAGCAAGTCAAATTGTTACGCCTCACATTATTACGTCGATGTTACGCTCCGCAGTAATTTGTTACGACGATGTTACACCCTGTAGTATTGTATGTTGAATTTGTCGTAAGATAATTGACATCAGTTCAAGGACAAGATTATTTAGAGATTATAAGTGTTATGCTATTTCAATCAAGTGATAAGTAAATTCGTGAAAGTGAGAGGGTAAGCAAATAGAAGAAAATGAATTTCGTCGAAGTTTGACATTTTGGGATAAAATACGAACCGAGCTAAAATATTCAGTATTTATGGACTAGTGCCATACAAGGTACCACATGGCCATGATAGTAAGGTGTATAAAGTCTGTTAAAAGTGAGTAGTATTTTAAGTAATTTGAGATAATTCTTAATTATGTAGGTAATTGGTTAATTATTGGATAGTGGGAGATTATTAAGTTAATCAAGAGATTAGTGGTTAATTATTTATAATGTTTGGATAAGATTAATTAAGCCAATGTGGTAGTAATTGGAACAAGGATCAAGACCCAAATTATGACTCTTATATTACATAGCAAGGTGGCACTTATTAAGAGAATTTAGTGGCCAAATCATCATGCCATGTGGGGCCCACACCTAAAGGCTTAAAAACCTTTCTAAACGCACTTTGTATCTCTACAAGGTGATGAAGGATTCTTCAGCAAGTTCATATAAGAACTTATGTAATAGTAACGTGAGTTATCCAACAATTCGTACGAGATTGTGTCTTAAGCAACGTAATAGCTTCAAATGTTTCATACGAAGGCTATTTAATACTATAGCAACATGGGATTTGCAATTCTAAGAGAGTAAGGTACAACCTTTCTCAAGAATATCGTACAGAGTTTTTCCTACTCCAGGTATGTAAAGGCTATTCCTTCTTTCCTTTTGGCATGATCCATACAATACAAATGAACGAGCAAATGTTCAACTTTCATAAATGACTCTATTCATAAAAGTACTAGAGGTGCCTATATTATTGATTCTCCATGTGTCCTATTATTCTATCATCTGTTCATGGGTCTCAGAAAATCAAAGGCATTATGGTCTTATGACGTTCCGAGAGATTTTATTGACGTACTTCTCATGCATTGCATTCATTTATATTGACCCATGACCAGATGGCATTATATATGCGTATATATGTATATAATATGTATATGGGATATAGAAAAATGTTACGGCGTTATATACGCACCACCACCTGATCAGCTGGTATACGTTGATGATTTGCCCACAATGGCCGAAATGATATGATGGGATTCCCTCAGAGGCTTGATGATGTTATGAACAGATATACCTATACATAGTATGATATTTATACGCATATGCATGACATTGTAAATATTAATGATTCACAGAGTTATTCATATACATGTCGAGTTTTTTACTCCATGTTTTTCTCATGTCTATTATTTACTGATTTTCATTCCTTACATACTCGGTACATTATTTGTACTGACATTCCTTTTGCCTGGGGATGCTGTATTTCATGCCCGCAGGTACCGATAGACAGGCCGAGAGTCTTCCAAGTAGGCTATCAGCTCAGTAGAAGATGTTGGTGTGCTCCATTTGCTTCGGAGTTGCTATTGGTCAGTATGATTAGGACATGTGTTAATTGGTATGGCGGGGCTCTGTCCTGACCTTTATGACATTTATGTATCCTTAGAGGCTTGTAGACATATGTCGTGTACGTGAAAGATTGTACGGCCTTGTCGGCCTATGTTCAGTGTAATTTTGGTCTTATAGGCCCTATGTCACGTGTATGGGTTTTTATATCAGATTGGGTCGTCTTATATGGAGTATACACTTATGTTTATTCTAGTTAACCCATGACGGACCTTCTGGTCCACTTACCTATGATGATGTGATAAGAATGATAGGTAACATTGGTACTCGGTTGAGTAAGGTACCAGGTGCCCGTCGCATCCCATCGGTTTGGATCGTGACAAAAGTGGTATCAGAGAAGTTCTGTCCTAGGGAGTCTACAAGCCGTGTCTAGTAGAGTCTTGTTTATGGGTGTGTTGTGCACCACACTTATAAGCAGGAGGCTACATGGCATTTAGGACTGTCACTCTTTTTTCTTACTCTAGATCGTGTGGTAGAGCTCAGTTGTAAGAACTCAATTTCCTAAGCTCTATCTTATTAATAATACGATGAAGCCTCCATCTAGAAAGACGGTTGGTAAGAGATATAGTTGTGGAAGAGTTGAGCAAGAGGAACTCGATTTTGCATCATGCTTATGATGAGTAAACGTAAAGTTTTCAGCAGAACATGTGTGTAAGCTTCTTGATAAGGAGCCTTAAGGCAAGAATATCTATCCACCCCTACGGTAAAAAGGAATAAGAGAATCAAAAAGTAGACATAAGTTCGAGTAAATAAAAGAAGCAAGGTGAAAAAGGGTACGAGGTACCCAGTTATTGAAGATTATTGGTGTTTTCAACTCAGGCAGAGAGATATAAGCATTTCGAGTTACCTTCAATAGTAACAGAGGTATGTACAATTGGCCACACCCATCTCATTTATGCCCTATGAAAGCAAACAGAAGTAGTATAAGAGATGGACTGATATTAGGATCCGGTTGGGGTTAGAGTAACCCAAAATAATGGATGGGTTGTTTGCGTTAGTTGACATTTTCGAGGGATATTGCAAATGTACTAATGGATCTCCTTGTGAGACGCTCAGATGGTGCACTCTAGAATAATACAGCTAGATATGAATACTAGAATGTTCAAACACGGGCACTTAAATCTTGGAAGGAATAAATATTACCTTAGTATAGCTCCCGTCCCTAGTAGAGAAAGAATATTAGGCAACCCGAAGAGCCAATGGATAGAGCAAGGGGCTCTAAGAGCAAAATAATGTCTTGTTCGAGTTTTCAGGATAAAGTGATAGACATAAATGTTAGCGGAAAATAAGAAGAGAATTAATGAAGCATTATGAGTAAGATATGATACATGGATGACAACGGTAGATCAAAAAGATGACAATATTACAGAATCTATAACCAAGTGAGGGAAGAGACGAGAGGTGACAGGCCTTGAGACAATAAAAGAGTATAGGCCATACAATCATATCCTCATTTCGAGAAATAAGTTTATGACTCCAACGCGATACCACAAAGGAGAGTTAAACCCTAGAGTAATAGAAATCAGTATGGGCTGGTGAACAAGATAAACTAAACATGAATTAGGGGCTAAGTGATTTGATAATAGTCAGCGTCATAAGAATTTTAGATTTTCGTTCCGGCGATAATAGAATGAAAAACAGAAGAAGATTCATGAGGAATTTAGAGAATGGTCGTTCAGGAAGACGCTTTCCTAAAGCAAGAAATGCGATCAAAGTTAAGCTTAAAGGACTATGTGTGCCAATTACACTAAGTGTCACCCTCGTGAGTAAGAAAATTTGTAATCCTTGGTCTAGAAGGATTAACGCAAGGCGAGTAAGGGTTATCGATGATGTGAAATGACGCCAAAGATGAAGAGATAAAACATGTAAGGCCCCGTTAAAATTTCCTAATGATTTAATATTTTAAAGTGCGACAACGTTATTCGGGAATAACGTATTCGAGTATCAAAGGAGACCTATGGGGTGGAACCACATTATTTGGACATCAAAAGTGTTTCAACGATGTTGTTTCTTCGAGTATAAGTGGTATCAAATTATGCAAATGAGCTCCAAATTCAGTTTCGATTAAAGCATTAGCTCCGTATTGAAATTACGGAACCATAGCAAAAAGAATCGTTGACTTTGGACATCGTATGAGAGAGTTATGCCCATTTTTCCACCGTCAGCGCTCAGGGTAGTGTGGGGCTCTATCCCTGGCGCCAGGAATCTTGAGGTTCTAGAACCAGCACCACAGACAGCCCCACGCCACCTGTGGCGCCCGAAAACACTATATACTCATTCAGGGTTCATTTTACACTATTTCTCTTGGCCAAACTTTGGAGGTTTCCTCCACTCTCTCAAGACCCCCAATTCCCCCCATCTTCAAAGTGAGTAATNCCAACTCCCCCCATCTTCAAAGTGAGTAATCCCTACTAATTTTGTGTTTCATTCCATCAATTCCATCCTAAAAGTAACTCAATCCTTCATAAAATACATATATCTTCAAAACATTTCTTCAAGAACCCAAAGGAGGTTTTTGCAAGATTTCTTCCAAAAGGTAATCCTACACCCTTAGACTTACATGTATGGATATATTATGAGAATATGAGTATGAATTAAGTATTGGAACTTATGGTATGGTGATTGGAAGCCATAAGTTCCCAATTTAAATACATAACCATTGTAGAGATTGGAAGGTGATTATTTGATATAATTTTGTTGGTTGCGTGTGGATGGATGGTCATGTATGTGATGTTGAAAGTTATGAATTATTTATGAATGATGGTGGAATATATTGTTGGTAAATGGTAGTAGTTGGATGAACTAATTATATGAGTAAGAGATGTAGAGATTTATGCCTACTAGGTGTTTGATAAAATTTCTAAATGGCCTAAACTATGAAATTTGTTACTAATATTGGTTCCATTGGATATTGTTATTATAGATTGAAGTTGCTTAGTGTAGTGGATCGTTGTAGTATAATTAAGGGACGAATTTGAGGTATGTTGGATAAATTTTCTCTCTTAGAATCGAATTCCATAATGTTCCCTTAAGTTCAAGTATGGTTGGCTCAAGATTTCTAATTTCTATATTCTGGGTTATCTCCTATAAACTTGACTATTCCGAATGAGCCTTATGTCGCAAGATATATGTTCAAAGTATGGTTTGCGTATTAAAATATTATGACTTTGAGTCGTGTTTTAAATGAAAACTAGTATACTATTTGGGTGAGAAAAACTCGATGTGCTTAAGACTCTAAATTGCTCATATGTATACCTAAAGTCTTGATTGAATATATCTTGTTGTTGATAATCTATAAAGATGCTTCAAAATGAAATAAGTAAATTGAGGATATAGAGTGTGGCCAACGTGCCAAGAATTTAAGTTATGATTGTAGCTAATAGTGCAAATGAAATGAGAGGATGCGATAAAGAATATGAATTGAGCCTCAACTCAATTGTTTAAAAATGATTTCGAAAATAGAATTACCTAAAAGCTGTTGTACTCAATTCATGCCCATAAGTGGCTACTTTAACTAATGCTTTGCTTTATAAATATATTCAGTGTGATTCGAGTNCTCCGTATTGAAATTACGGAACCATAGCAAAAAGAATCGTTGACTTTGGACATCGTATGAGAGAGTTATGCCCATTTTTCCACCGTCAGCGCTCAGGGTAGTGTGGGGCTCTATCCCTGGCGCCAGGAATCTTGAGGTTCTAGAACCAGCACCACAGACAGCCCCACGCCACCTGTGGCGCCCGAAAACACTATATACTCATTCAGGGTTCATTTTACACTATTTCTCTTGGCCAAA
The DNA here is from genome assembly GCA_000715115.1 of Nicotiana otophora. NCBI lineage: Eukaryota > Viridiplantae > Streptophyta > Magnoliopsida > Solanales > Solanaceae > Nicotiana > Nicotiana otophora. The sequence goes on from AWOL01S0061867.1 coordinate 39,539, forward strand.
CTTTGGAGGTTTCCTCCACTCTCTCAAGACCCCCAACTCCCCCCATCTTCAAAGTGAGTAATCCCTACTAATTTTGTGTTTCATTCCATCAATTCCATCCTAAAAGTAACTCAATCCTTCATAAAATACATATATCTTCAAAACATTTCTTCAAGAACCCAAAGGAGGTTTTTGCAAGATTTCTTCCAAAAGGTAATCCTACACCCTTAGACTTACATGTATGGATATATTATGAGAATATGAGTATGAATTAAGTATTGGAACTTATGGTATGGTGATTGGAAGCCATAAGTTCCCAATTTAAATACATAACCATTGTAGAGATTGGAAGGTGATTATTTGATATAATTTTGTTGGTTGCGTGTGGATGGATGGTCATGTATGTGATGTTGAAAGTTATGAATTATTTATGAATGATGGTGGAATATATTGTTGGTAAATGGTAGTAGTTGGATGAACTAATTATATGAGTAAGAGATGTAGAGATTTATGCCTACTAGGTGTTTGATAAAATTTCTAAATGGCCTAAACTATGAAATTTGTTACTAATATTGGTTCCATTGGATATTGTTATTATAGATTGAAGTTGCTTAGTGTAGTGGATCGTTGTAGTATAATTAAGGGACGAATTTGAGGTATGTTGGATAAATTTTCTCTCTTAGAATCGAATTCCATAATGTTCCCTTAAGTTCAAGTATGGTTGGCTCAAGATTTCTAATTTCTATATTCTGGGTTATCTCCTATAAACTTGACTATTCCGAATGAGCCTTATGTCGCAAGATATATGTTCAAAGTATGGTTTGCGTATTAAAATATTATGACTTTGAGTCGTGTTTTAAATGAAAACTAGTATACTATTTGGGTGAGAAAAACTCGATGTGCTTAAGACTCTAAATTGCTCATATGTATACCTAAAGTCTTGATTGAATATATCTTGTTGTTGATAATCTATAAAGATGCTTCAAAATGAAATAAGTAAATTGAGGATATAGAGTGTGGCCAACGTGCCAAGAATTTAAGTTATGATTGTAGCTAATAGTGCAAATGAAATGAGAGGATGCGATAAAGAATATGAATTGAGCCTCAACTCAATTGTTTAAAAATGATTTCGAAAATAGAATTACCTAAAAGCTGTTGTACTCAATTCATGCCCATAAGTGGCTACTTTAACTAATGCTTTGCTTTATAAATATATTCAGTGTGATTCGAGTTTTTACATACTTATGTGTTGAAATTGTACACTGTCATTTCTGAGGAAGAGTATTACAAGAATAAATGATGTATCGATTGTTTATGATTTTGATATGTGTTTCTATTGGTGGTTGGTATTTCCCATTCTTTGGGAAGAAACTATTTGTGTTTAAAGTTTCCATTACTAATGAATTTGAGGTATATGATTGCTGAAATATTTTATATGTTGATATTTGATGGTGATCTTTTAAATTGAAAGAGGTGAAAGTATGGAATATGAAATACTGTCATCGTGTATGGAATAAAGAATCTTGTGAATCGCCAAATGAGCCAAGGAAATATTATTGTTATGAGTGACTGGAAATACTAATGAGAATTTATACAATGTGAAAAATGTTGAGGTGAGTACAATTATATTTATGTTAGCTTGTGTGCAAATCAAATTAAAAATATTTTTGGGAGCATCATTAGCAAAACCGAGGAAGGGCGGGTCATAAGGCCCACACCTGAAACTACATGTGCTGGTGTAGGGGTGGATTGTGAATATTCCCCTTATTTGGGATGAAATTATGATATTTCCCCCTTAATTGGGATGAAATTGGCAATAATTGTGGATTTGAAAAGTCAACACACACGGCATATGTGGGAAGATGGCCTAGCTGATCGGCTGGAGATCGGACTCCATGTTGTGCACATGGTGGTACTACTCTTGGTAATAACTTTCTTTCGCATCACCTGTCAAAACACATTGTCCGTGGGGAGATGGCCTAACCGATCGGGGGTGATCGGACTCCGTGCTAATAAAGACAGTGGTATATCGATGCTAATGATCTCCCAACCAAAAAGTGTATATAAAGTTCGTATTTTGAAAATTATTATGTTTTAATTGGACATTTGAATATTGTTGATTGTGACTTGCTGTTTCTATGTGTTGCCTTTTCTTATATGGACATTCTATTTTGAAAGAGGACTTTTAGCTATACATACTAGTGCTATTCGACGGTACTAATATCCCTTTTGCCGGGGGCACTGTATCTTTAATGGATGCAGGTGGTTCTATAGCAGATGCCATTGATCAGTGATAGCAGTACACTCTCTTCAGCTGACTTGGTGAGCCCCACTTCATTTCGAGGCCATTTAGCTTTTATTTCTCTTGTACTTTGTGGTTGAGGTATAGCCGGGGCCTTGTTGCTGGCTTTTCCATATTTCTCTTCTATTGTACTTAGAGGCTCCGTAGATAGGTTGTGGGTGGTGTTTAATATGGGGAATTCAACTAGAAATATTGGTATTTGGAAAATACATTTTCATTATATCTATAAACTTGTAATACTTTGGAAATTATGAATGAAGTTGCTAATGGATATGCATCGAGAGTTGTTAATAAAATATTTTAAATGTTTGATTAATGGAGTATATCTCCTCTTTATTCATAGATGATTTTGGGTAAAAGGAAATCTAACAGGATTGCTCCGTCGGATTTTCTCGGTTGAGCGCCGGCCGCGCTCCCTGAGGTTGGGGCGTGACAAACTTGGTATCTGAGCCTAAGGTTTTAAAGTGTCCTAGGATGTCTCGGAGCCGTGTCTAGTAGAGTCCTTCTTATCGGTGTGTTGTCGACCACATCTATAATGAGGTGGATACATGGACATTTAGGAATTCCACACTTATTTTATACTCCAGATCGTGCGATAGAGCTCAAGATAGGAAGCTAAATTCCTTGTCATGTCTCATTTTTCATATGAGTAACCCACGGGTTCGAGATATCGAGGAGGGAATGAAAGAACCAATTGCTAGGGGAAGTGTTTAATGTCACTACGCCACCAAATTATGTGGTGAGAGCACCTAAGATATGAAAGTGGATTATTGGCATCAATAAGCCGGATTGTTTGATATGAAAGAAGAGCCACTCGGGTTTAGCCACTTGGGTTTATGTTGGATGATTCTTGAAATATGTTATGGTTGTGGAAGGAGGGGGCACAAGAAGAACAAATTCCCTTAGATTGGATACACCCATCCCGGTAATCCCGATATGCGGGCAACAATATTTTGCGTCATGTTGTGAGTATTCTCAGAAGTGTGTTAGGGGTGGTAGATTTGGGCAATTCCAAAAGTCCATACAATGAGCTGTTGCAGAGATTGTTACTCCCGCCATGAAGGCTTGGAGGAAGACTAATGGGAATGTTTATGATGTATTCAAAAAGGGTAAACTTGGAGGAAGACTAAGGGGAATGCTTATGATATATTCAAAAAGGGTAAATATCAGGTTAGTGGGGCGAGTCAGTTTAGCAGACCCCATCCTCGTTGTGTGAAGTGTATGAGATGTCATTCGGGGGAATGTCACTATGGTACTAATGTATGTTTTGGATGTGGAGTAGAGGGGCATCAATTAAGGTACTGCCCTGTCAATCTAAAGTCATCAAGTAAGTCACTCCTTAGTACATCATTATGAACACCGCATTATTTTCCTTGTTGTATATGTACATCCATATTGAAGAGCCTTCATAAACACGGTTTTAACAAGACATTGAATCACAAAACACTGAATGTACTTACTTGCTGAATGAGATGCATTATTCGTGAAGCCACTCTATCACAAATTCTCTTATTTACAACCTCATGTGGAATTGAGCTCTATAATTATGTCCTTGAATTGAGTTATAACTCTATGATTAATACTTTATACTTGATTTCCTAAATTCTCAACAAGGGACTATACCTGATGAATTTCTTACAGAACCTTTTGATTCAAGTGGATAACATCTGCTCACTTGTGCTTATGCATGCACAGTCATAAAATTTGCCTATGTGGTATCAAATCCAATGTAAAGCAACCTAGTGTTGAGATCCTTCTTGAGCCACTCTTTTTCTCTCCGGTGTATGTGGCTCCTATGATTGGAACAATCATTTTACTCCTTTGTGACCATTATCATGAATCCATTTCACTATCTAGTAACATGAGAGCATATCTCAACACCTATTATATGTGTAACTGTCAATTGAAAAGGGGTCACTTGTCCGCATAAACGTTTCTCGGAAATTTGAGATTTTGAAAAACAAATTCGTCATAGGAAGAGCTTTTTGTTCACGTATCTCCGTATAACTTTCATGTCCACCAAGATCATGGCCCAGTGAGTAACTCACTTTGCTCCTAGTATTGTAGTTGCCCATGAAGTGGCCAAGTATTGCAGCTGGAGAGTTGTTATAGCAAAAACATGTCTAACTCATAGCAAAGTGTTCATTCTCTCTAACCCATACATGATTTCATCCCAACATTAAGATGTCCTAGCTATATGATTTCACTTGTGTGACGTTGAAAGTTAAGCAGCCTTATAATGAGCATATTGAATTGAAAGACAAATTCGTCGTATCTCTATTCCTCTCACATAGGATCAACTATTGGCAAAAGTTAAGCTGTGAGAATGATAATAATCTCACAAGTGTCCAACTTCTTTTTCATCCTCGTGGGCTTGTGGCATAGATTCCTTGTGCTAGTTACTGTTGAGAGCGTAATGCAACTACATGTATTTTGAAACCCATATCACATTCAGGGTGCCTGAATATTCTCATTTTGAGTAAAACTGATTTTTCCTACATTCCAAGAGGCGACTGGTGTCACGTACTTGGATATTTATCTTTGGGGCCTACTATTGCCAAACAAGGCACATATGGAATGAAACAATTGTTGCTGTCCTTCCTTTTCATGACCCATAGTCTTCCGAGAATAACCGACGCTAATGTTTTTATCCTCCCGACCATGCCTCCCATATGTCACATGTCTAAAATGACGCATTTCTTTTAAATATCAGAATTATGAACATGGTCCCTACATTATCAATGCCTATGAGGCAACTCTATGTCTCATTTGTCGAATCAATAATGTCATCACTATTGGTAGTAACCTTCATGTCTCGTAGGATATAACCTCCTGAAATACCCTGCTCAGCACATTGATGGATACTTGAAACATTCCAACCTAATCTCTGACCTCGTTGTTCCTATATATAGTAACCTATGGGGGTTGACGTCTCAAACATGTCAAAGAAGAAGCATCATCCCGTGATTAAATATATTGGATAGGATGTTTTATGGTCATATTCAAGCTAGCACACCTTAGAGTAATTGTTGGAGTTCCCAAAGGTTTAGTTTGGGTATTCGGCATATGGATTTAGATTTGAAGAAAGTGAACGGGTTATTCTCAAGATTTTCTCTATGAATATATTGGGTGAATTGTTAAGGAAGGTAAAGTATGTGGAGTCATATTAGGCCATATGAAATCTTGAACATAATAGGCCAAACTATGAGTATGATGTTTCCTATTATTGTCCCCCGTGTACCCAGTGTTTCATGTGTCTATGTCTAAGGAGGAAGTTGCAAATCCTCTGTCTATCATTCCGGTGAAATCTAGTGAAGGTCAAGTTAATGGATAATTGTATTATGAGGGGTATCTATTTTCCATCCTTGTTAGATAAGTCCGAAAGTTGAGATTGCCTCCGTCGTGTGTTATGGCGAAGTCTTTGAGTCGAAGAGGCCACCCCGGAGGCCGAAATTGTTAAGGGAATAAAATGTTCTCACTTGAGTGCATAGTCAAATTATTGTGGATCAAAAGGTACTTTCTTTGTGTTACGATTTAAATATGTGCAGCCCATGTTCAGGTGTCACTTTTGATAATATAATACCTACAATGTTGAGATTAGTGCTGCTGATATATATATATTGTGATGCTTTGTCAAGTTGTGGATGTGTTGTTAGGAGTGGTTTTGGTGATTCTCTGGCAGGTGGATAGACCCAGTTACAAGGGAAACTCTGCCTAAATATTTGGAAATTTATGGAGTTAGTAAAATTGGGAACTATTGGTGTGTAGATAAGGATTTAAGTCACATTGGGTGTCTATGACGGATTCTAACCCTCATTCGAGGACGAATGATCTTAAGCGGGGGAGAATGTAAGGCCCCGTTAAAATTTCCTAATGATTTAATATTTTAAAGTGCGACAACGGTATTTAGGAATAATGTATTCGAGTATTAAAGGAGACCTATGGGGTGGAACCACATTATTTGGACATCAAAAGTGTTTCAACGATGTTGTTTCTTCGAGTATAAGTGGTATCAAATTATGCAAATGAGCTCCAAATTCAGTTTCGATTAAAGCATTAGATCCGTATTGAAATTACGGAACCATAGCAAAAAGAATCGTCGACTTTGGACATCGTATGAGAGAGTTATGCTCATTTTTCCACCGTCAGCGCTCAGGGTAGTGTGGGGCTCTATCCCTGGCGCCAGGAATCTTGAGGTTCTGGAACCAGCACCACAGACAGCCCCACGCCACCTGTGGCGCCCGAAAACACTATATACTCATTCAGGGTTCATTTTACACTATTTCTCTTGGCCGAACTTTGGAGGTTTCCTCCACTCTCTCAAGACCCCCAATTCCCCCCAACTTTAAAGTGAGTAATCCCTACTAATTTGGTGTTTCATTCCATCAATTCCATCCTAAAACTAACTCAATCCTCCATAAAATACACAGATGTTCAAGAAATTTCTTCAAGAACCCAAAAGAGGGTTTTGCAAGATTTCTTCCAAAAGGTAATCCTACACCCTTAGACTTACATGTATGGATATATTATGAGAATATGGGTATGAATTAAGTATTGAAACTTATAGTATGGTGACTGGAAGCCATAAGTGCCCAATTTAAATACATAACCATTGTAGAGATTGAAAGGTGATTATTTGATGGAATTTTGTTGGTTGGGTGTGGATGGATGTTCATGTATGTGATGTTGGAAGTTATGAATTGCTTAAGAATGATGGTGGGATAAATTGTTGGTAAATGGTAGTAGTTGGATGAACTAATTCTATGGGTAAGAGATGTAGAGATTCATGCCTACTAGGTGTTTGATAAAATGCCTAAATGGCCTAAACTATGGAATTTGTTACTAATATTGGTTCCATTGGATATTGTTATTGTAGATTGAAGTTGCTTAGTGTAGTGGATCGTTGTAGTATAATTAAGGGACAAATTTGAGGTATGTTGGCTAAAATTTCTCTCTTAGAATCGAATTCCATAATGTTCCCGTAAGTTCAAGTATGGTTGGCTCAAGATTTCTAATTGCTTTATTCTGGGTTATCTCCTATAAACTTGGCTATTCCGAATGAGCCTTATGTCGAAAGATATATGTTTAAAGTATGGTTTGCGTATTAAAATATTATGACTTTGAGTCGTGTTTTAAATGAAAACTAGTATACTGAGAAAAACTCGATGTGCTTAAGACTCTAAAGTGCTCATATGTGTACCTAAAGTCTTGATTGAAAATATCTTGTTGTTGATAATCTATAAAGATGCTTCAAAATAAAATAAGTGAATTGGGGATATAGAGTGTGGCCAACGTGCCAAGAATTTAAGTTATGATTGTGGCTAGTAGTACAAATTAAATGAGAGGATGCGATAAAGAATATGTAATGAGCCTCGACTCAATTGTTTAAAAATGATTTCAAAAATAGAATTGCCTAAAAGCTTTTATACTCAATTTATGCCCATAAGTGGCTGCTTTAACTAATGCTTTGCTTTATAAATATATTCAGTGTGATTTGAGTTTTTACATACTCATGTGTTGAAATTGTACATTATCATTTTCGGGGAAGAGTATTGCAAGAATAAATGGTGTATTGATTGTTTATGATTTTGATGTGTGTTTCTATTGGTGGTTGGTATTGCCCATTCTTTGGGAAGAAACCATTTGTGTTTAAAGTTTCCATTTCTAATGAATTTGAGGTATATGATTGCTGAAATATTCTATATGTTGATATTTGATGGTGATCTTTTAAATTGAAAGAGGTGAAAGTATGGAATATGAAATACTGTCATCGTGTCAGGAATAAAGAATCTTGTGAATGGCCAAATGAGCCAAGGAAATATTGTTGTTGTGAGTGACAGGAAATACTAATGAGAATTTATACAATGTGAAAAATATTGAGGTGAGTACAATTGTATTTATGT
>AWOL01S0061877.1:4301-14466 GCA_000715115.1 Nicotiana otophora
ATTTGGCGGTCATCTTGGCTCGTAGGCGCAATTGCTGAGGGGACCTTATGGTGAGTTGCTTTCAATGCTACGCACCACAGCCCACAGAGTCTCCATCTTATTTATTTATTTTATCATGTATATTTTATATTCTAGACAGATGTTGTGTTGCTATGGCACTCTTTAGTAGACGCTCATATACCTGTGACACCAGGTTTTGGGATATTCTAATTGATGTTACGGAATTGCGTAACACTGTCAACTTTTGTTTTTTTATACCTTACTAATTGTGTAGGTACCCATAATTATAAATGTGCAAATTACTTTATTTAATAAATCTCATGATTCCAAAAGTGATAAAATGAATAATTAATTTGATAGTTCACCGTTTGCTTGCCTAACAGCGACGTGGGGCGCTATCACGACCAATAGCGGGAATTGGGTCATGACAGTTTGGTATCAGAGCTCTAGGATCACTTGGGTCTCATGAGTCATGAACAAATCTAGTAGAGTCTCGCGAATTAGTAACGAGATGTCTGTACTTATCTTCGAGAGGCTACGGGTTTGTTAGGAGCACTTCCCTTCTTGATTCCTCGTCATGCGATTTGATTCCGCTGAAGCTTATTCCTTCATTTCCTTCCTACTCATTCTTATACGATGTTGAGCGTGTGTTATCAATTGGGCATCGAGGAGTTGTAGTTATACTGAAAATGTGGTACAGGATGTTTCTCCCTGCGTATTCGGGCGGACTATTATCGTCGCCTTGTAGAAGGGTGTTCTGTCGTTTCAACCCAGTATTAGTGCCGCCTACGGTTTCGAGGCTATGCACAGTTGTAACGACCCGACCGATCATTTTAAGAATTTGCATTCTGTTTAGCTATTTGAATTCTTGAGTAGCTCCGTATGATGTTTTATGACTTGTGTGAATCTTCAATTTTGGTTTTCAGGTGATTCGAGATTAGTTTGGAAGAATGATTCTCATGTTTGAAGCTTTAAGTTGGAAGAGTTGACCAAGATTGACTTTTGAGTATTTGATCTCGGATCGGAGTTTTGATGGTTCCGTTAAGTCTGGATGGTGATTTTGGACTTGGGTGTATTCTCGGAGTTGCTTTTGGATATATCTAGAAGGTTTCGACACTATTTGGCAAAAATTATAAATTTGAAGGTTTGGAATGTTCATAAGTTTGATCAGGAGTTGACTTTGATAATATCGAGTTCGGATTATGGTTTCGGGAATAGGAAGAGCTTTGTTGTGTCATTTGGGACTTGTGTGCAAAATTTGAGTTCATTCCGAGTTGATTTGATATGGTTCAACACGAGTTTTGGAAGTTGAAATTTCAAAGATCGATTAAGTTCGATTGGAGGTGCTATTCATGATTTTGATGTTGTTATGTGTGATTTCAGGCCTCGATTAGGTCCATGTTATGTTACGGGGCTTGTTGGTATGTTAGGACGGGGTCCTGAGGAGCTTGGGTGAGTTTCGGGGTAGTTTCAGACCATTTCTAGGCTATTTTTAGTTGCTGATTTTTGGCTACAATAGTGAGTATCACGATCGCGAACTTTTGGTCACGTTCATGAAGAGAAAAATAGGAAAAAGAGCATGTGGATCACGTGTGATGATAGCACACGTGATTTGTTGTGTGGATTGGTTATTGTTATGCGGAGTATAAGGGTAGTATTTCACCGTTGTTGTTATGCCGGGCATAAGGGTGGCATCTCACTGTTGTTGAATGTACAGAGTGATACGGGTGGCTATTGTGTTATTTTCCAGGCAGAGCAATAAGGGTGGCTATATACGGAATGATACGGGTGGCTATAGGAGAGATAAGGATGTCTAATGATAATGTCAGGGCGGAGTGATACGAGTGGCTAATGATAATGTCAGGGCGGAGTGATAGGGTGGCTATAGGAAAGATAAGGGTGCCTAATGAGAATGTCAGGGCGGAGTGATACAAGTGGCTATCAGAGAAATAAGGGTGGAAAATGTCAGGGATGATGTGTGATGGTTGGAGATATTGTGTTGGTGATTTTCATGTGATGGTGTGCTTTTCCTTGTGTTTGTCATACACCTTATGTCACTTGCCTTGTTATTTCAATGAGCTATTTGATGTCTTTGATATTACTTGTTGACTTGGGCTGAAAATATTACACTCGCACAAGCATACACCGTAGCATGCCACTTATACTAGCTCAGGAGTATGAAACTTGACATTTATTGATCATGCCCATGCGTTCTTGTATTATCTGCTTCCATGTTGATATTGAGAATGTGACCATGTCGGGTAGATTATGATTGGGATCCTGTGATCATACAGGGCGGATTGTGAGCCTATGACTATGCTGGGTGGATTGGGAATGTGAGCCTGTGATCACGCCGGGTGGATTGAGATTTTGGCACGTGAGTTGTCCGTGTAGTTGTAACGCGAGATGTGGGCACGAGGTGTCATGAGTATATGCTGGTGGGTTGTGATCCGTGACTTGTGACTATGAAATGAAGTACCAGTGAGTGTTTTCGTTGTGAAACTTGTGTTAGAACGGCTTGATTAATTGATAGTCCTTTGTGTTTCCTTATTCGGGTTTAATGATACTTCAAGGTATTCTTATTGCTTTTCTGTTTATATCACTTGTTGGTTCTTGTTTCCATTGCTGATTTCCGCTTTCCATTATTAGTTTTATACTCATATATTGCACATGTTATTTTTTCTATTTAGTGTCTTGACTTATACCTCGTCACTACTCCACCGAGGTTAGTCTTGATATTTACTGGGTACCGACCGTGGTGTACTCATACTACACTTCTGCACATTTTTGTGGAGATCCAAGTTTTTTGAAGTCTGTTGATTGTTAGATAGCGGATCAAATATTACTATGGATATTCAAGGTATACATGTTGTCGCGTTCGCAGGCCTCGGAGTCACCTTCAGAAGTTATTTTTGTACAGTTTATTTCTATTACGGAACAGTTGTACTTAGAGACTTTCTAGTGAACTCAGTAGAGCTTATGACATGTACTACCGGTTTGGATGTTATTTCATGTCATAAATGTTGGATTAATTTAGAAATATTTGCTTTGTGCTTAATAGTTCTGTTGGTTAATTTCTATCAATTTATTCAGTAAGTACTAGGCATACCTAGTCATAAAGACTAGGTGCCATTACGACATCCTACGGAGGAAAATTGGAGTCGTGACAAAAAGGTTATGGCTATTATACTAGAGGTTGTCTAGAAGAGTTGGGCAAGCTTGTTGGAGTTTGTTCATAGCGATCATGGGGGGATGGTCTCGATCGGGAAGGGTAAAAATTGAGCTGGAACGTTTTTGAATCGCGATCGCGATGTTGGGGATCGCGACCACAAAGTGGGACCCCTGGCAGTTCATTAAAACATCAAATTTTGGGATTTTGAGTTTATTTTGGCATATTTTAAGTTATGGAGATCGGATTGAGGCGCTTTTTGAAATGAGTTTCACCACATAGATTGGGGTAAGTGTTTTATAATCGGTTTTGGTTATATTCAGCAATTCCATCTTCGTTTTTGGATTTTAGTTGATGATTTCAAAAGAGAAATTGGGGTTTTTTGTCTAATTTTCCCTAAAGTGAATTTTTGAGTTTTGAATATCGATTCGGAATTGTATTTGAGTGAAACTAGTATGGCTGGACTTTTAATTTAATGGGTTGTCAGATTTTGTGAGTTTTATCAGGTTTCGAGGTGCGGGTTCGGGTTTATCTTTTCGATTGACTTTGGGCTTTTGATTAAAGATTTGACCTTTATCGATTGAGTTTGTTTTCTTTTGGCATTATTTAATGTTCTTGAGTTGCTTTTGGCTTATTTCGAGCCATTCGGAGGTCAGTACGCACGGGATGGTGTTTCTAGAGTATTGCTTGGCTTGCTCGATATTGGTTCTGGCTTGTTGAAGGTAAGTAACACTTCTAAACTTGGTGCTGAGGGTATGAATCCCTAAATATACGTGTTATGTGTTGGTGTTGAGGTGACGCACATGCTAGGTGATGGGCATATGGGTGTGCACCGTGTGAAGTATGACTAGGTTGATTCTGTGGTACTGTGTAGTTATTTATCTTGTTTCTATCCATGAAATTCCTACGTGTTAGCATAATTGAGCTGTGATCCATGTTGAAATCATGTACAGGACATATACTAATTCTGTTGGGACCCACTGAGGTCATTTTTGCTGTTGAGTTATTTGCTTAAAATGCAATTACATACTCAGTCATATTTCATTCATTTGCATATCATATCTCAGTCTATGTTATCATTTGTTGTCACATCATGTTATCATTGTTTGGGCTGATTGGCATGAGATTTGTGAGACCGAGAGACTGGAGAGATTGATGACTGAGTGAGGCCGAGGGCCTGATTGTGAGTGATATTTATGGGATCGGGCTGTAGGCCGCAGTAGGCTTTATTGATTCATGATGGGATCAGGCTGCATGTCACACAATGTCATGATTTGCTTATATTAGTGCTTGGGCAGCATTCTCCCCTATGGAGTCTGACATACCAGTAGTGAGCATAGGTACCGATGAGTGCGAGTTTCGAGTGCGAGCACCGAGTGATTGAGAGTGCTTAGTGATTGGGATGTGCTGAGTGATTGAGAGTGTTGAGTGATTGGGAGGTGCTGAGTGATTGAACGTGCTGAGTGAGGTTGAATACTCTGAGAGCATGAGCACATGAGTTTACCACTGTGGTGCATTACGTTTGACATGCATACTTGGCATGTAGGCATGGAGATGCATTTCCTCATGCTATACGATATGGTGAAATTTATGACTTCTCATACGCATTGACAAATAGGCATAGAAATGTACTTTCCTCATGCTATATGATAATGGAGCATCTTATCTGTTGTTAAATGTTTTTGGAAAAAAACACAGTTTTTCTGACATACTCATACTTTGGCGATTTCGATGAAAGATTTGGATTTTACTGTTATACCTGAAAAGCATGCATATTTTCCATAACTATGAACGAGGTGAGCATAATATATTTGAGTATTATTTGTACTATTTTCATTACATTATTACGTGTTATTCTTGGCTGTTTGTATTGGACTCTTACTGTTGTCCAATCTCGTCATAACCTAAGGTTAGGTTTGTTACTTATTGAGTACATGGGATCGATTATACTCAAACTACACTTATGCACCTTGTGTGCATATTTTGGAGTTGATGTTGCTGTGTATGGCGGGAGCTGGTATTGAAGATGAACCTGCGTTCCGGTTGTAGCTGCTTCTTGTTCATGGTAGCTTTAGATTTTTAAAATGAAATTTTTTTAATGTGCATTTCGAATAGATGATGTATTTATTTCATACTAGCTTTGTAAGCTCTAAATCTTAGAAGCTCATGATTTGTACTACCAGTCCTTGGTGATTCTTTGTATAAACGTTTAGTTATATTATTGTTATTTCTCTGAGTAGAACTCATTTAAAATCGGGTTATTGTTAAATTGGCTTAACTAGCGGGTTGGGTTAGGTTCCATCACGACTAGTTGGATTTTGGGTCGTGACAAGTTGATATCAGAATGCTAGGTTCATAGGTTCTACGAGTCATGAGAAATGTCTAGTAGAGTCTTATGGATCATTGCGATGATGTCCATACCTATCTTCGAGAGGATGCAGGGCATCAAGAATAAACTTCACATCTTTCTTTCCTTATCGTGCGGTATTGATTCAGCTTGGAGCGTATCTCTTTGAATTCCTTCCACTCACTTGTATACGTATCGTGCAGTATTGATTCAGCTTGACATATAAGTATTTCGATGGATTCTTTCATAGTGTTCATTTGTGGAATTAAGTAGATTCTCATGTCTTGTTTTTGAGTTCAGACTTAGGAAGATTAAGTGATTGCGTAGTAGTTGTGGCTGTGAAAGGGTATAGAGAGATATCAGTTTAAGATTGAGCAGGTAGGTTAGCACCTGCGGGGTAATCTACGGATGTGTGATCCTTATAATGTTGTGTGGAGGGTTTCTTTTTTACCAGTGGGTATATGTGTTGCGATTTGAGTTTGAATTGGTTGAGAAAGTTGACTTGACTTTCACGGGAATGAGTGCGAGCCTAGCAGATGATTTGAGGTATTCCATGCTTTGTGTTTCTTGAGCCTGAGAAGGATTTAGTTTAATTTCAGTACGGGATTAAGGCAGTAATTGAGTATGGGTAATGTGAGTTATCAGATGTTGTATTCTGTGGCTTTGAGCTAAGTGGGGGAGTCTGCTATCGACGATTTGATTATATGGTTACGTGTTGTATTGGTTTCGGTCTGAGGCATACTTGTGAACCGGTTATGACTTGTAGAGGCTGGTTTTGAGGATGACTAGAGTAAGGAATTACTAGATGCATGATGTGTTATGCCTTATGGATATGTGGAAGTCTTGGGAATGATTTAGGGTTGTTGTCCGTGATGGATGTAACGTACTAAGAAAAGGGATTTGCTCAGTTGCCTAAGGGTGTGGATTACTTCTTTGGGTGCTAGTGTGCTAATGGAGCACAGGTCGTTCAGCCCATTTGGGTAGTGCAATTGAGATTTGAGTAGAGTGGATGGCTCTCGAGAAGGTTCTAATGGGTTCAAGATTCATATATGGCATTTGTGAATTTTCTGTATTTGTATATGGCTAAGATCTGAGATTTGCATTGGATGGTGCTGGAACTTGCAGTACTTCTGTATCATTATGGATCCTACATTTCAGTGTAGAAAGGTAAAGGAAACAATTTTAGATTCACATAAAGTTTTTTGATAATGGGTATCTCAGATGCGGTATTTTGAGTGTTTAAATGGGAATATGGTAGCTTATGGGCTTTAAGGCGATGTGGTTTCATGATAGGGTCTCGTGTGGCTAGTTTTGGTTGAGAAACGTGGTATTATGGTCAGGAGAAGTGCCAACTTGAATGATATTTAGAAGAAACTCGGAGGAAATAGGACAACTTGGTAGTAGGTTGGATCAGTATGGTAATGGTATGTTCTGTTCTTTTGGTTCTTATGATGAGGTGAGGCTTTACGGGTGTTTTGTAGCAATACTCTTGGATTTGGCGACCTGCGTGGCTTGGTTGAGTTAGAGGGATTCAGTTCTGATAGGTTAGTTATGTGCAAATGGATTTCAAAGTTTTCTCGATGGTTTCTACCACGGTTTGAGATTGATATTTCCTACCGGTGTGAGGAGCATGTTGCATACTATGGTTTTCTACTGGATGGTATTAAGTGAAAGGATCCAGGCTAATTGAGTATGTAGTTTGCTTGTGACTCAGAGTTGATAATGAGGTTCTCGTGTTTTCATATGATGGCCTAATAGAGGCGGTGCGTGGTGTGAGATTGGGATTTACATGTGCTAGTATACGATTCAGTTTCAAAAGAAAGATCAGGAGTTTATGTAGCACAGACGATTTCAGATAGTGAGAAAAATGTTGGCACTACTTGGTATTACCTGGGAAGAGTGTACATTCAGAAGGCGTACTGAGTTTTGACTTACGGATGCTTCATTGGTATTGCGGTACTCGCCTGGTTGATCGACTATTGATATTCAAATTCTTGCTATGTGGCACGAAAGAATTATAGAAGTATTCCTCATGGGACGATGGTACATGAGAGATATATTAGACATTCGAGTGGTAGAGTTGGGATCAGTTATGGTGATTCGTGTGTTCTATGGATTTGGAGACTGGGAGTTCTCAGAAGCATATTGTTTCGTGGTTGTGGACTGTGAAGATGTGGACAAAGTTAGTCAGATGGTAGTATGTGTTATGGTTAGATCATTATGGACTTTCAGAGGGTTATTTATCTATTTGTGGATGACTAGGGTTGATTTTGGGGCTCATTGGTAGGCCTAATGAGGATGTGTATTCTACACCAGGTCGGATTGGTTGACTCCGTACTGCTATTGTTGAGGGATGTGCCATTCAGTTATAATTCGTCTTATTTGTATCTGATATGTTCTATGTTTCACTCTTCTATGCTACAATGGGTTGTGATCTATTGGTTACTTGCACATTAGATGCGTTTGTGTTTAGGCCGTGCGGTGAAATTAAAGCGAGATGGTGATTGGGGTGTGGAATGGTTGATTGCGCCTTGGTTATGGTCTTTCCGGGCTGTGGTATATTGTGTTATTTGCTTCTCTATGGTTATGGTCATGTACTTCGTGTACTTGATGTTGAATTGCGTGTGGTTGTTGATTTTGAGCATTGTGGCTTGAGGTATTTTATAGGACCGGTGTTTGGATTGAGTCACACATTGCAACAGAGTTATATTGGGATATTATCCTTTGTGTTAGATTCATGTGTCTTGGTTTTACTATGTATGATGGGTTCATAGCATTACATTTGTGGTGGTACTTATTGAGCTTGTGGGACGGTTCTCTCATTTGAGTCATTTTCCATTTTTGACTACATTTGAATTGTTGCTTATTGGTGCACAGATTGCATAGTTGTGACTTTAGGTTACATTGGTGTGGCATGTCAATAGAATAGTTGTGTTTGATGAGATAAAGTCATTGGATGTAGAATGGATACTATCAAATTTGATTGCGGTATATTTGGAAGAATAATATCAGAAGCCGGCTAAGAATTTGGCTTTGGTTCTAGTCGGACGAGTGGGAGAGCTCTACGACTTGCTAATCTGACGCGTGGTTATGCGTTTCTGTATGTTTCTTTCATCATCGGTAGCGTACAGAGGTTTTGAATGAGATTTTATTTGATATGAGGTTTATTGCCGGTATTGGGTTTGTTTGAGCAGCTATTGTGATCGAGAACTATTGCTACGAGTATGTGAGTTATGTTATGTATCATGTGATTTCATCTTGGGTCATGGTTATGCGAAATTCGGGTCTTGTAGGAATTCTGGATGTTGCAATTTGGGTTCTAAGGCTTACGGTCTAAGGTTAAAGTAATGATCTTCGGTTATGTTGTGTTGTCGGGCTTATATAGATTGGGGTGGAGTGGGATCACCCCTGGGTATGTGCATGGTAAGGTTGCAAAGCAATTTGAAGGCTTTGGAATGACTCTTGGCATGTTCGAGAATGAATGTATATTTAAGTGGGGGAGAATGTAACGACCCGATCGGTCATTTTAAGAATTTGCATTTCGTTCAGCTATTTTAAGTCTTGAGTGGCTCCGTATGATGTTTTATGACTTGTGTGAATCGTCGATTTTGGTTTTCAGGTAATTCGGGATTAGTTTGGAAGAATGATTCTCATGTTTGAAGCTTTAAGTTGGAAGAGTTGACCAAGTGTGACTTTTGAGTATTTGATCTCGGATCAGAGTTTTGATGGTTACGTTAGGTCCGGATGGTTATTTTGGACTTGGGTGTATGCCCGGAGTTGCTTTTGGATATTTCTAAAAGGTTTCAGCACTATTTGGCAAAAATTGAAAATTTGAAGGTTTGGAATGTTCATAAGTTTGACCGGGAGTTGACTTTGATGATATCAGGTTCGGATTGTGGTTCCGAGAATTGGAAGAGCTTCGTTATGTCATTTGGGACTTGTGTGCAAAATTTGAGTTCATTTCGAGTTGATTTTATATGGTTCGACATGAGTTTTGAAAGTTAAAAGTTCAGTTCATTAAGTTCGATTTGAGGCGTGATTCGTGATTTTGATGTTGTTATGTGTGATTTGAGACCTCGAATAGGTCTGTGTTATGTTATGGGACTTGTTGGTATGTCAGGACGGATCCCGAGGGGCTCGGGTGAGTTTCAGGATGGTTATGGACAATATATAGGCCATTTTTAGCTGCTGCTTTTTGGCTATAATAGTGCGCATCGTGATCGCGTACTTTGGGTCGCGTTCACGAAAAGCAAAATAGGAAAACTTGGCATGTGGATCACGTTCGCGGAGAGAGCTTCATGTTTGCGAAAAAGGAATTCTATTGTCGTTGAGCCAACTTTGGAAGCTTATATCTTGTACTCTATAAAGAATTTGGAGATGATCCAAACAATTGTAGCCCCTAGTGTCTAGTTTTCAGAAAATCAAACCAATTGTCACTTGGAGTTCTGTACAAAATGTTATGGCTATTATACTAGAGGCTGTCTGGAAGAGTTGGGCAAACTTATTGGAGTTTGTTCATCGCGATCGCGGGGGAACAGTAGCGATCGCGAAGGGTAAAAATTAAGCTAGAATATGTTTTTGAATCACGATCGCTATGTTGAGGATATCGAACGCATAGAGGGACCCCTGGCAGTGCATTAAAACATCAA
>AWOL01S0061878.1:0-11369 GCA_000715115.1 Nicotiana otophora
TTGTCACATCCCTTTTTTTTCACGTTAACTACCCTCTTTAAAATAGATAAAAGTAGTTTTAAAGCTCAAAAGAGTTTTCAATCCTTAAAGTGACAAAACATTTGTTTAAAAGGGATTTTCTCAGAGTCGCCACTTGGCATATAATCTCGGCGTGCCAAATTATCATTTAAAAATAATTTTTTCTTAAAAACATATTTGACTCTAAACCAGTTTGCACTAGAGATTCTAGATAAGGGGGTTCATTTGACTCGGGAAAAAGGTATTAGGCATTCCCCGAGTCCCGTAACTAGTACGGTTGCGTACATGATCAAGTTGGCTTTAAAGAATACACAAACTGAGGCAAAAACACTCGAAAGAAAAATAAACACACAAGAGGCTCGAGGTCGTCTCCACCTAAATAAAAGAAAATAAAATAAGAGAAAAATACTAAAAGTATATATTATGCTCACTCCACGATGTATGTCATGACCTCCAAATACATTCACTACGGAGCATACCCCGGATAAAAATATATACAAAATCCATGGGGCATTTTACTGAGTATAAACTAAAGGGAACGACTTCTCACCTCGAATAAAAATGAAATAAAAAGACCTAAGGTTTGCGTGATCCGCCTAAAGCATGCTACTAATGGAGAAACAATGAAATAAAACTATTGGAAAATCAAATTGAATCCTTTCATTTTATATCCGCATCCCGCCGCATGATCCAAACTATCCAAAATAGGTACGAACCATACCAACAAAATCAAATAAACCTATACAGGTAAACATCTAAACATGCATACAAGATAGAAGATTGCACCACGAAATAAGACTTTGGTTCTACCATTTGCCTAAATAATAATTAATGTTAATAACAATTTTAAACCCCAAACTAACTCTCATATACTAACCAAATATTCTTCAGTCAATATAACTTTGTTGAGAAAATTACTGATGACAAAACTAATCACACATCTACGGGGCTAAACTTCAAACTTAAGAACCAACAAACGCAACAAAAGACTCCAAACATTTAAAGAGTAAAATCAACGATTCATGCCCCAATGTTTTCAGCAAGAGGGTCAATTAAACTGACTGGCGGATTAATCTCATCATAATTTAGGCCAAACACACGAATTTTACTTAAGATCAAAGAGCAAACACACAGCCAAACAAATGTTCCATTCAAACACCAAAACAATTTGAAATCTGAAAATCTAAGAAGAAACAGAGTGAGGAATAGACCTTTAATTGAGTGCCAACGATTCAAATGCACGGAGTCTCGAAACCAGTACAGAGCAGCAAAAAATGAACTCGAATCAAGACAGGGACCTCGACCTGTTCAGCAGCAAACCATAAACCATGCCGGCGACCTCAAAGGAACCTCGCTAAAACCCCACTCGGATATTGAGAAGGAAACTAACGGAGAAATCCTATTTGTGAGTTTTCCCTCAACTCTACGTGAAGATCAGTATGCGCCGAAATCGGAGAATCAAAATTTTGCAGGTGTTGCGGCGCTTAGATCACGGTGGTATTAGTATCGGGAGAAATTAACGGATGGAGCTTTTTTGATTTATGATTCAAGCACAATTGAATAGAGGTGATTTACAGGCTTTTGGTGAGGTTTCAGTGATCGTGAGGCTTTTGACGGAGAACAAAAAGAGTCAGGGTCTGATGGAGCTTCGGATTTTCTTTGTGTCGTTCTCCTCTATTTCTAATCTCCTTTCTCCGTTCCTCTCTCTCAGTCCGCTCTCTCTCTATCTATGTTTGTGTGCAGCCTAGGTCCTTAGGGTTAAAAAAGGCGGCAAAGGGTACTGTACTTTCAAAAATGGTCTAACAATAACCCTCGTTATATTATTGGATTATCTATACCCCTGTAGTCATACTTTGGGTTAAAATATACCCCTTATTTAAACGGAGGGACACGTATCATCATCTTGTTGGCCAATTCTAAATATCTCCTAATTAATTAAAAAGACTCATTACCCATACCTGAAAAGCAATTTTCTAAAGCAATGTTTTTTTTTTTGTAAAAATTGGAAAAAATTGAATATTATTTTACTAAAAACTGAAAAAACGAAAATATTTTTTTTTCCAGTTTTTACAAAAAAACTACTTTAAAAAAACTTAAAAGAAATTTTCTAAAGCAATATTTTTGTAAAAACTGGAAAAAGCTGAATGTTTTTTTTACTAAAAACTATAAAAATCGAAAATGTTTTTTTCTAGTTTTTAGAAAAATATTGCTTTAAAAAAACTGAAAAATAATTTCTAAAGCAATGTTTTTTGTAAAAACTAAAAACAAAACTGAAAAGCAATTTTCTAAATCAATGTTTTTGTAAAAACTGAAAAACAAATATTTTCTTTCTTTTTTTTCAGTTTTTAGTTTTAAAAAAATCTGTTTTTTTTCAGTTTTTAATTGCTTTAGAAAATTGCTTTCAGTTTTTTTTTCCAGTTTTTACAAAATTATTATTTTAGAAAAAGATTTTCAGTTTTTTTTAAAGTAGTGTTTTTGTAAAAATTGGAATTGTTTTTGTTTTTTTTTATTTTTTACAAAAAATAAATTACTTTAGAAAATTGCTTTTCGAGTATGGTAATGAGTTTTTAATTAATTAGGAGATGTTTAGAATTGGCCAACAGGACGATGACACGTGTCCCTCCATTTAAATGAGGGGTATATTTGAACCCAATGTATGACTGTAGGGGTATAGATAACCCAATAGTATAACGAGGGGTATATTTGAACCCAATGTATGACTGTAGGGGTATAGATAACCCAATAGTATAACGAGGGGTATATTTGAACCCAATGTATGACTGTAGGGGTATAGATAACCCAATAGTATAACGAGGGGTATATTTGAACCCAATGTATGACTGTAGGGGTATAGATAACCCAATAGTATAACGAGGGGTATATTTGAACCCAATGTATGACTGTAGGGGTATAGATAACCCAATAGTATAACGAGGGGTATTCTCAGACCATTTTCAAAAGTACAGGGTATATTTGGACCTTTGCCGTAGAAAAAGTTATAATTAGGATTTTAAATAGGTGTGGGGAAATAACAAGGGCCATTAGATTAAAAGAAATGAAGGGGTAAGATTGAAAGGGGTGTTGGGCAGGTCAACAGGTCTAATGGGCTAATGGAATTGAGCTAGCTGATTTTGGGCCTCTTTTGTCCCAAAGCAAGATAAACTAATGAGCTTAAACTTTTAAAATACTACCGAAATATTAATTAATCCTATGTAAGTAGAGTAAACTATTAAAATAAAACTGAACACTAAAATAAAACCGTTTTTGGTATTTTTCAAATATCATACTAAAATTAAAAATAGAAGTAGGTTAAAATCATAGCGAAATTAAAATAATATTACTTCCAAAAAGAAAACTAAGGAAATTAAATAAATATATGTATAAAAATGAGTGTGAGCACCTAATTGTTGACTATATTTGAATTTTTATTACCTTCTACTATGTAAATAATTTTAGAAAATTAGTATATATTTTTTTAGCTTTGTTATATTTTCTTTTATATAGGGTAAGAATTAAAAATAATTTAAAAAGTTATATTATTAGTATTACTATTATTTTTATTGTTTATCCAAATAAACTAAATTTAAAAAAACCGAAAAAATTAAATATTTCTTTTTAATTTTCGGGTGAGAATAAAATAATAGAAAAATTAAAAGTATGGAATAAAAAAGTAAAAGTAGGTGGAAATTATTTAATAAAAAGTAAAAGAATGTGAAAATTTTAAAATATGAAAAGTAAAAGAAAGTTGGAATTAAAAAATAAAAGTAAAGGTAGGTGAAAATTTAAAAAGAAAAGAAAAAGAAAGTTGAAATTAAAAAAGAAAAGTAAAATAAGTGAAAAATAAAAAAAGAAAAGTAAAAAAAGTGAGAAATTAAAAAATAAAAGTAAAGGAAAGTGCGGAATGTTTGTTTATAAAAAGAATAAGAAAAATGGGAAGTGAGAATTCTTTTTAATTAAAAAATAATAAAATAATAAAATAATAAATAAATAAATCTGAAAAAATTCCGATTTTGTTTTTCTATAAATAGAAGAAAAATGTGAGGAGAAAGGGGAAAAAGAGAAGAAAAAAGAAGAGAGGAGGGAATTGAGAGAAATTGTTTTTCTTCTTATACGCTAAAGGAATTTCTACTTGTGTCATTCTTTCTTCGTCTTTCTTTCGAAACATTCAGCAATTTATCGCCCCAAAACCCAACAAAAAATACTTCAAAACATCCTTTTTCACACGCCAAACAGTGGAGTCAATAGTCGAGGTCAAGAATTCCGTTGGAGCTCTGTTCACTAACTTTGATGTTCTTCTTCGCTTATGCTTGTTCCGCGTTCGTCTGAGTTATTGTACATGTTCTTGAAGACACATTTAATTGGAAATTTTGCATTAAAGGTTTATTCTTTCCTCTGTTCTTTTTATTTTATTTCATGTGGTTTTATTTATTTGCCTTTAAATTTTATAAATAATAATATAAATTAATCCTTAAAAGCTATATGTTTAATTATGTTTCTGGAAATATGGTATTCAAATTCGCTTTAAAGTTGGGAAGATTTGGACCCTAATAAGTTTGGGCTTCAATTGTTGGGCTATAGGGTATTGGTATATGATGGATTATTTATTCAAATATGTAAAATCATACACTTCTTCCACAAGTAATTCCATAATTCATGACCTCACAATAATCTCAAAGCTTAGGAAGAATAATGAACATCGTTAGAGTGCATTAGGCACGCTTTTAATTAGTTTATCGCGATTATGTATATGTTCGCGTGGCAAAATTGTGATTTTCAAAATTAAAATCGAAGTATGTGTTCGCGCAACTTATGGTCAAAATAATCTTAATATAATAAAATGTTATTAATTGTGTACACGTACGCGTGACATGATTTTGGCACAATAAACAAAACGGACTCACACACGTGAGTCGTTTCAAAGATAATTCCATATTTTAATAATTAAATGTGAATAGATAAAGCATGGAAACCAATAAATCACAGTTTATCTAAAATTAATTCAAGCCAAATGTAGTCAATAAAGCGACCGTGCTAGAACTACGGGACTCGAGGAATGCCTTACACTTTGTCCTCGGTTAACATAATTCCTTACCCGGACTTTATTTTTGCAGACCAATAATAATAGAGCCAAACTTTCCTTTGATTAGGGATTCAAATAAAAGGTGACTTGGAACACCCAATAAATCAATTCCAAGTGGCGACTCTGTAAATAAAATAATCCATACTCAAATTTGTCACTTTAATTGGAAAAACTCTTTAACCCATAATAATCCATAATACATATCTTTTTGGGAGGGTATAAAAGGGGTGTGACAGCTATGGCGACTATGCTGGGGACAATCAGAATTCGAGCTTGTACATATTAACTTTTATTTGGATTTATTAATTTTGTATATATTGTGATTTATTTGTGCCTAATGTGCTACTTGTTCGCTTTTACCGCTTTGATATTGTTGAACTGTACATATAAAATGTCTTTTCATGCACCTCTTCCGAGTCTTCTTGAAAATAAAAATTAGGCATTTACTTGACATAGCCCACTTTTTTTGAAATAGTCGAGGTGCTTGTCACCCGGTGAATGATTTTTAGTCGCATGTTTTAGGCAGGGAGAATCACCAGCTAAGCCGGAAAGCAATGCTACCAGTACGCTGATCCTTCTCGGCTCGAGTTGTCCGCTCGAATAACAGTCTAGATACCTTCTCTAATAGGATTTAAACCTAGAAGAACAAACCTCATGCCTGATATCCCTAGTAGGTTCGTTTTATTTGCATCACATGCATTTGACTTAGCGAAGCTCAGCAAAGGGGTCGGGTCAGTATAAGACAGGTATCATCTTTGAAACCACCATGTTCACTTATGTGTCATTTGGAAGGAATGCTTGCATTGTTGACCGTCTTTAGACAATTAGTTGAGCGGAATTACAAAAAAAAACAAAAAAAAATCATTCTCCTAGTTTAATATACATAATCCTTTTTTACTAAGATTTTGTAGTAGTCTGGCATGAGGTGTAAAGATTAATTTTCATAAAAATCAAAGGAGAAAAATACTCAGTTTTACCGAACTACGCGAGTTTGATTCTCACCGGATGTGAGATACGTATGCAACCTCCATCGGATTCAGCCAACATTTTTCAAAAAACAAAAAAACTATTTTGTCACCTTTTACTATTTTGTCCTCGTATTCCGACTGTTTAGCCAAGACAGCCTTTGAATCTTCCTCGGGAGTACTGAAGGGTCGTTTTCATAAAAATAGTCTTTTAATTTATTTTTATCTTCCTTTTATTATTTTGTCCCTATATTTGGCCGTTTTTGCCGAAACATCCTTTAAGCCTTCCGTGGAAATATCATAGGGTTGTTTTTGTTATAATAGCCATTTTTCCTACTTTTATCATTTCACCATTTGTGTTGGCTAATTTCAAAAACAAAAACAAAAAAGAAATCGAGCCTTAATCCTTTTTTATTTTTTGCATATAGTTTAGGTAAGTCATGATCCTCTTTTGTCTTATTCTTAAGTTCACCCTGAATTCTCCACAAAGAAGCAGTCAGAAAAGGGTAAGGGACGAGACACCTCCTATGTTCTTGATCAGAGATAAGACCCCGAGTTGTCTCCGTAATTGGTGGCCTGGTTTTGCTACATGGGAACGAAATCAAGTATTTAAGCACCTCAGGTTCCTCCCAAACATCATGGGAATTAAGCCTAACAGAGATTTAATCGAGTCCCTAGTGGGTTTTTGGGACCCCGTAAACAATGTCTTCAGGTTCAAAGATTGTGAAATGACGCCTACATTGGAAGAATTAGGTGGGTTTACCGGATTGGGGAGAGACCTTCGTGGGAAAAATCCTGCTGCTCCTAAATAGTTGGTGTGAACAACTTTTTGAAAATGTTATGTCTCCGTCGAATTCCAATTGGTTGCTTGGATGAAGGTTGGGTTCCGTTGGAATATTTCTATGACAGATTTGGGGACGGGAAAGGGTTTGAGAACTTCTCGGGCACAGAATTCGTCAACCAATTGAGTTATGATGCCTGGAGGGAGTTGAGAATCTTCGCGTTCATGATATCATTTCTTGGGACCATGGTTTTTCCAGAGCGTGGTGGGCGCATCATAATTCGATTGATTGCGGTAGTCTCGTATTTTCAAAGTAGCGAGGATCATACTATTCTTTCCATGATTCTGGGAGATATTTTCCGAGCTTTGATTTGTTGCCAAGAGGGTAAAGATTACTTCGAAGGATGTAACATTCTGCTGCATATGTAGTTCATAGAGCACCTTTATCATCATCCAATAGTAGTAAATTTCAATGATAATTGGCTAAATTACATTGGATGTCACCCGGACATGGCCGCGAATTGTAATCTTCCAGAGGGGGTGAGGGTATGGCAAACATTACTTGGTTCATTAAGTGCTGATAGAATTACTTGGAACTATTATTGGTTCTCTTCTGCTAGGGTCATGCATATGTCAACGTATCACCCGTTATTTATACTCATGGGTTTTAGAGGCTTCCAACCTTACACACCCCTACGTGTCATGAGCCAGCTAAGGAGAGAGCAAAAGAGGCCCCCGATTGAAGACATGCGTCCGTTTGTGTGGGAATTCAAGGGAGAGGAACTTCCAAGGAGACATATGCACAAAAGGTTTGGTTCGATGGTCGAGTTTTCGACTTGGATGATATGGTAGCTGATCGTGAATGTGGGGAGGTGATATTCGCATACCTTTAGTGGTTTCACAACCAGGTTATCCCAGAGAAAAGGCCAGAAAGAGCAATACGGAACGCATTTGATTGGGAGGAAGAGATCAAGGCCGGAGTTAGAGAAACCGGAAGGGAAGTGGCACAAGAGTACCAATCTCGTATTGACATTTTACAAGAAGATAAGGACATTTTGGAAAAATCCATGGACATACAATGGGCTGATTTCGAGCGGGAAAAGGCTCATTGGGCACAAGAGAGGCGAGCACTCAAATCTTAATTTAGACAGAAAAACGTGATCACTACCGCTCAACAACATGAATAAAGAAAAGCCCAGTTTAAGGTGGTCCGGGATCATGAGCGCATAGGTTTTGCTCCATTAATATAAGGTTTGAGGGATCAGATAGGGGAGTTGAGTCGAGCAAGGAGCGCCAGATCGCAGAGTTTGAAATAGAAAGACATCACTACCAAAGTATGATCAATCAGTTGGAGGGAGAGCCACTAGAAATTTGGCGACAGAGAGATAAGGCCTTAGAGCGCGAGCATGATGCGCTGGATCTAGCTGAGATCCGTGGTCAGTGAAATCAAGAGTTGCATTTGGATCAGGAACATATTAAGGGAAAGATCCTCGAGGTATCCACATACACCTCCCGAGCATGTAGGAGTTGCCAAGGTATGACGCCTGAGCAGTTTGCAGAAGAATCAATAAACGTCGCCCGTCACATATCTGCAGACTTAGAGAGGATATATCGTGATGTTGGGGGTCAGCCGCAGGAATTTGTGCTTTGACTACAGTGATATCGTTGGATTCTCCCACAAAGATCAGAGTCGCTTTTACTTGGCAGTCCATTTTGATTGTTCATTTGTTGTCATTGAGTTTGTAAGAGTCTTTTGGTGTATTGAGTCTTGTTATTTCGCTTTTTATCTTAAAAAGGTCTATTTTTGAGTCGAGTCTGGTCTGGTTTAGAGGTTCGTCTTTATGTAATTTTTGTTTTTAGGTCTTGTATTAAAACAAAAAAATTGTCATGTCCCTGAACTACATAATGATCTAGTTCATGCGGCAACATGATACGTAGGTAACCCCCAAAAGGTTCGATCAAAATATTTTTCGACAATTCTAAGATAAGGGATAAAATTGAGGCGCGAGTAAAAAAAAATACAGAGAGAAGAAAATAAGAGCATCAATAAGAAGCAGCCTGGCAAGCCGGAATGAAACATGAAGCCTTCCAAAAACATGTTAGAAATGGTGATGATGTTAGGAGCATGGCATATTTTGTGTAATTCAAATCAATAAAATGTCTAACCCTAACACGTTTGCTGTCTCTTATTAAAGTAAGCTTAAAGTGGTTAGTTTGTGGAGAAACTGGAAACACATCATTACTTCACCAGATCTAAAGGAAAGTTACTGATGGCTGACAATGATGAGATCGAGCTGGTCAGTGATGACCCCCAAGTTCAGTGAGTTGAGCAAGAGTCAGAGGAAATAAGAAAATTGAGACAACAATTGTCTGATGTATATCAAGCTTGGGTTTCTGGTCAGCCTCCACCCCGGGGTCCCGCAGAAGGAACTTCTACCGTACTCCTAACTACTCAACCACTGCTCCATGTAACGAGCGATCACATTCTACCACCAGGGTATGTGCCAAACTACAGCCTCCATGCTGCCCCTAGTACCTCTAATGTGCAATCTACAGTCGCACCGGTCAGGAACACTCCTCTCGTCGTGTCTGGTGTAACAGTAAATACAATCCCGCCACCACCTCCTCTGACGAGGCCGAACAACGAGCCACTATCTCATGCTTATGATGGCCAATACTACTCTCCAAATGTGGCTTTCAAGGTCTCAGCTCCATACAATCAGACTCCTCAGTACGAGTCACCAGCGGAAAATGAAAAGGCTGCCAAGACGTTTGAGCCGGATGAGATGGCCAGGAAAATGAGAAGTCTTGAATAGGACATAAATAACATAAGTGACTAGGTGGCCACAAAAGTGTTTCATTCAGTGATCTATGCATGTTCCCTCATATCCATTTTCCACCAGGGTTCACGACCCCAAAATGTGAGAAATATGATGGATACGGTGATCTTATCAGCCACTTGAAAAGGTGCTGCAACCAGCTGAGGGGTACAGGTGGAAAAGAAGAACTACTGATGGCTTATATTGGGGAAAGTCTTGTGGGGGTAGCCTATGAATGGTTCATTGACCAAGATATCTCTCACTAGCATGTCTGGGACGACATGGCCCAGGCATTTGTCAAACAATTTCAATACACATTGATATTGCGCCGGATCGTAATTCCCTGTCCAATATGAAGAAAAAGCCGACTGAAAGTTTTAGGGAGTATGCAATCAAGTGGAGGGAGCAAACGGCTAGAGTTAAGCCACCCTTGGATAACCACGAATTGATCACTATTTTTCTGAAGGCTCAAGAGCCTGATTACTTTCAGAACATGATGTCCGTGATGGGTAGACCTTTTGCGGAAGCAATCAAAATAGGAGAGATTGTCAAAAATGGCCTCAAGACTGGCAGAATTGTAAGTCAAGCTGCTCTCAAAGCCACCACCCAAGCTATCCAAAATGGGTTGGGAAGTTTGGAAAATAGAAAGAAGAGAGATGAAGGGTCCATGATGAATTCGAGATCCATGGAAGTTCAAAGAGGGGCATCGCACCCTTATGCGCAAGATCAATAAGGTAAATCTAGCTACCCTCAACATTATTATCCCCCGCCAATTCCTCAATACTATGTGGCCTACCACAGTATACAGTGTTTAATGCTCAATCATATGCTCGGCCTCCCAATCAACAGGTACGGGCACCAGCTCCAAGGATCCTCCAACCTCAACAGCAAAATATTTGGGCACACTACAATGCTCGTCCCAGGCAGGATTATGGTCGAGAACATAGGCCGGTGGAAAAATTCACTCCATTGGCTGAATAATACTCTAGTCTGTTCTAGAAGTTGAAGCAGATGGGCGTGATTGGACCCATCGCTCCCCACCATATGCATCCCGATTCACATGGATTTCAAGCAAATGTTAGATGTGAATATCATTCAGGTGCCCTAGGGCACATTACTGATGACCGTTGGACTCTGAAAAGATCCATAGAAAGACTCATCGCGAAAAAAGTTGATTGTGGCAACAAATGGCGAATACCCTCCTAATGTTACAAACAACCCGCTGCCAGCACATAACGATGTTAATTTTGTGGGAATGATTGGCCGAGATCAAGAATACAAGTCAGTTGGCCGAGTAGAAATTACAGTGGGAACGATTCAAGAAGGAACAAGACTGGAAGTAAGTCCAAGCCGAGATGTGCCATTGATTGTGAAAGGCGCCCAGAGCTCAGGGAAGGCAACTTTATTTGTTCCAAAAATCTCGAGGTTGGAAGTTCGCTCAAATGTTCTAAGCCCAAAGTTGTATGTCCTTGGAGGTCACCCCATCACAAAGTAGAATCAGGGTGGTATGAAAGGTATAACAGAGCCGATCATAATCAAGCCTGCCATACAACCCCGTGTGACAAACACAAAAACCATTCCTTAGAACTACAACAAAACTGTAGTAACCTACAAAGGCAAAGAAATCATAGAAGAAGTGGGGAAAACTGGAGGTTTGACTCGATCAGGGAGGTGTTCTCTTCAGAAGAGTTGAGGAAGGCCAAGCA